>ML319868.1:0-186658 GCA_005239505.1 Nicotiana paniculata
TATCATTTTATTTACAAGCATACACAAGTATTTTTCATAATTTTCTATGATTTTTAAAGACTTTAAATCGATTTATTTCTGAATTTTATTATATAAATATCCAATAATTACCCTTCAAATTATTTTTATGATGATTTAATCATATAAACTTATCATTTATACCAATGTGAGGTTTTAAATATTTTCAGTACATTTATCATAATTACATTTGCATTTTTAGAGCTAAATTGCACACTTTGCAATAATAGCCCATATGCATATATAATTACATTATTTATATAAAAAAACTTTTTATATTTTTATAATATCAAGTAATCACTTTAAATCATTTTCATGTATAATTGATATTTTTTTTTATTTATTAATTATTTTTATAAATTATTTATTTGTTAAATAGTGGGTTAAAATCTAGCCCACCCAATTTTCGAATTTAACTCAATACCCTAACCACCAACCCAACACCCTTGGCCCAAAACCCATTAGACGAGTCTCCATACCCATTTTAATACCAGACCCAGGACCCTTTAAATCATTCTCTAACCCCTGCCGGCTAAAACTCTCTCGTCTCTCATCTCTCATGAACCCTAGCTGCCGTTCTATCAAATCCTCCCACATAAGACCTCAAAATTGAATCCACCATGGATTCCATTACCTTATTTGCCTCTCCTCACCATTGGTCACTCGTCTATGATCCTGTTTAGTTACTTGCCTAACATGGCAAGCAAATCTTGCCAAAATAGAACCAAATCGGTTCATCTCTATGATTTATGTGGCTATTACGTCTATGTTCATCACTAATTCTTTGTGAGTAACGGTCATGCTCATATTTTTTTGAGATTCTTACTTACCCCAAATTAGGGTTTTCAAACCCTTTTAATCGGACCTAAATAAGTCCAATCTTCTGATTTTTTAACATTGTTTAATTTCTATTCATCTCATCTCGTGTGATTTCTTACCTTATTTGTATTTTCCACTAATTTCATACTTTCCCTAAAAACTAGTGTTTAAATCCTTTTTCCTTTTCTTACTGATTTTAGTAAACCTTTCCTTTCTGTATTCTATTCATTATGTTAATATTTGCTTAAATATTCCAAATAACTTTGTGTTTTGGTATTATTTGTGTTTCCTTTAATATTTGCCGAATCATTTTTCGTTTGGTATCATTTGTGTTTCCTTAAATATTTGTTCAAAAATTATGAATAACCTCTTTTGTTTTGACATTACTTGTTATTCCTTTAATATTTGTCCGAATATTCTTAATTATTTTGGTTTCCCTAATTTTTGTCTGCCTTAATATTCTAATGATTTTATATCCCTGGTGTTATGTGTTCTGCCTTAAATACTCCGAGTAATTTTTGGGGTGCTTCCTGAATTTGTTGAATCCCTTGATTTATGCCCTAAATTACCTATAACTGATTCTTTAAATATTTCCTTGCATGTTACTGATTTGTTTTCATATTTATATGCTGATTTCTATCACTATATATACTCTTCACCATTCCCTTTGGAGGACCTTAAACTTTTTCACCTTACTACAACCTTACTAGACCTAAAGTTACTTTATATTCTGTCTTTCGCTTGCTGGAAGCCAAGGACACTTGATTATGAGGTATTGCTATACTTTTTCTGTGCATTTTCTTTGCTTAACTGGTGAGTCACTTGACTTCTGCACTTTCATTATTTCATATTCCCGGTTTGCACATGTTATTAGTACTGAATCCATGATCCAATATGCATATGAGTGATGTATAGGCATTATCTTTACTAGTTTTGCATGTCTTAGTCCCTTTAACACTTAATTTCTCCTAATGTTACTTTTTCTGAAGTTGTTTGAACTTCTTTGAGGTCTATCCAGCTAGTGCATCAACCTTTGAATGTCTATGAACATGTCTATCCCCTTACCCTAAATCCCTGTAATGAATGCCTCACATATGTGACTCTTGCTATTATGTAAACATGGTCACTCAATCCCTACACCCCTCTGATGTTTGTTTGTAATGACTTTCTCATCATGCTTGAATTTCTATTTTGAAAATAAGCTTTTGGTATAAACTGGATCACCTTTTTTAGACCATTATGACAATATTACATGCTATTTGACATGATTATGCTGAGTATATGTATCTCAATTTGTGACTGCAAGTTCACCCTTCTGATAATATGATGCCCTCCCTCTTTTTTTAATGATGCTGTTATGGTTTTTTTTGATAATAATATTAGGTTAAGTATTTAACATAATTCAAGCATGCTTTAACTCATTCTGCACCTATGACTTTGCCAAACTTGCAAACATGTTCTTTGCTAACTTCTTTTTAACATGTGCCTGCTACTGTGTTGAGTATGAAACCTGTTTATCAGCTTCATTAAACTAGTTCTTGCTTGAGTTCTGTGATGCATTTAAGTGTCTGCTTGTAGACTCAATTTGGTTATGTCTGTTTAAATCAATTCATGTTTTCTTAATTTGGTCTTTTCTTTCCCTATCACCCAAACCCTTTGAATCCCATTCTTAGTCAATGTTTCCTAAATTTTGTCCTTTGGCCTTCCTAGTGTGAGCACTGGTCGGGGTTCATTAGAGACCCTTGCGAACTCTGACGCACTAGGATTTGGTCCATAATCCATCCTCTGAACTATCTCGGTTAACCACCCAAGTGTGAGCACTGCCCTGGGTTCTGGAAGCCCTTGGGAACTCTGACACACTAGGGTCTTGGTTCTATATTCTAAACATTGTCCTGTGCTCACTCGGTGAATCACTTAACTCTTAGCTGCTTGTGTCTATGAATATGTAATTTTGGGTCTGTTATGAATTGGGATAATGAAGGCCTGGCCTGTCCAGGTGTATTTGGGCCTGCTGTAGGCTCCATATAGCTATATATATATTCTGTAATTTACTATATTCATTTTGGGTCTGTAATAATTATTGTAATAACACTCTGGGGCATTAGTAAAACTGGGAAAGGGACCATTATCTTGTAGTTGCAACAAACTGGGTAGAAATTGTCACGACCCAAAATCCAAACTCAGGTCGTCATGGCGCCCAATACCGGGGTCAGGCAAGCCAACAACCAAATAACTAAGGATTTTCACATATTTGATTAAACATCCCAACACGTGAGAAGTTTTAAAGTTCAAAACATTAATTGAAAAATATAATTAGCAAATTTAACCAAAAACAGTCATAAGGAGGCGTGAGCCAATATATATACAGACCCGTAAGCCATAATATCTACCACGTGTGTGCCAGAAACTAGTGTCAAATGTCATACGGGCATACTAACAAAATATACAAAAGATATAATATAACTGTCCCACTGTCTGGAAGAAATCAACGGGAATAACAAAAGAAACCCCATGGTGCTGCCGAGGATCGTCATGAGAAGCAGCTCACTGTGAAGTCAGGTCCAATCTATACTCAGAATCGAGCTCCGGTCTGATAACCAGATACACCAACCTCATAACCTGTACAATTAAGTACAGAAGCGTAGCATGACTACATAAACAAATATGTACCAAGTGGGTATCCTGCCTAACCTCGAAGAAGTAGTGACGAGAGGTCGACTTGACACTCACTAAGGTCCAAAAAAATAATTTAACCAAGATATGATATCAGTAATAGGCATATGAGGATGATAAAAATAGTAAACATTAAAGATAAATGTAATTCAAATAAATACTGGAAGTAAATAAACAATTACTACTTTATTTCCCCCCAATTATGTTATCACTTCAATATCCTTGAAATCATTAGTAGTTTAACATGTGCATGCGTGATAAGGAAAACCGGCCTGAGCCATCAGAATAATCATATATGTGCACCGCCGAGGGTCGAACGGCCCGAACCACAATTACATCTTTCAATCTCTCCGTGGCGTACGTCCCGCTCGATGAGAATGGGGGAAATAACACTACGCTCGCGGAATGTAAATCACGAAGCGGTCACATGCACACACATTATTAACCATAATGTATCTTTCAATCTCATTGTGGCGTACGACTCGCTCCAATGAGAGTGGGGGAAATAACACTCCGCTCGCGGAATGTAAATTGTGAAGCGGTCGCATGCACACACAATATCCTTCATATATTTATTTTCCAGTGAAAAATTACTTTAGATTCTGAAATTCAATGATCTTAGGGAATCAAAAGCGCATATACCATAAATTCGTAAAGCATATAGTTCAATTCAAGGAAAAACACAAGGCATGGTGTAGGCCTAACTACCCGGACATAACAATAATAGCCGCTACGTAGGGACTCTCGTCACTTTCTACGTACGTAGACCCCATAAACATTAGCACATAGTCATTTAAATAACCTAGGGAGATTCCCTTTTACAAGGCTAGAAAGGAGACTCACCTCGTGTCGAACCTACTCTCCGAGTCAAGAACGCGCCCGAAACTCCCAAACTCGTCACCTAAGGACTCTAAACTAGCCAAATGTTACATAAATATATCAATTGACACTAAAAGGTATGTAATTCTCCTATTTACTTATTCATTTCATCCTACTTGAAGAAATCCCAAAATTCACCCCAGGGCCGGCATGCTCGGATTTCGGAAATTTTCGAAGGAATCACTTACCCATAACCTAAGGATCGTTAATATATTGTTTTTGTATGATTTCATGGCTAATTAACGGGTAATTCCATAAATTTTCATAAGGCCCTAAGTTATTACCCAAATCCTTGATTTTAACTAATTAGGTAGTTAATTTGACTAGGAATTCATGCATTAAACTAACATTAGGGTAGAATTCACTTACCTTTCAGTAGCTAGGTCGTGGGGCTCATTTCCAATATCTGAAGGTCTCTAATGGTGGAAGAAAATGGGGTGAAATGAAAAAATCCCGTGTTTTAAAAAACTCACGGCCAACAGAGGTTCCGCACCTGCGGTCTCGCACCTACGACTAAATGCTCGCACCTGCGGAACAGGGTCTGCACCTGCTGGAAAGGGCCTGCACCTGCAAGAAGAGGGCAACCCACCTGGAGGTCGCATCTGCAAGGCTGGGACCGGAGAAGCGATCCCACATGTGCGACTGGGCAACCACACCTGTGGTTACACCAGAACAGGTGCACCAGCAATTGCTTCAGCATGTTTTTGGCCTCGTTTGGTGCCCGAGAAGCAGCTGGGCCCACCCAATCCCCCGTCCAAATATACCAACAAGTCCCAAATCATAATACGGACTTGCTCGAGCCTTCGGAACACCCAAAACAACGCTAAAACTCAAAATCACACCTCAAAACCCCTAGAATCCAACTTAGGAACTTTAAGTTCCTTGAATTCGTTAACAATGCGCCGAACCAACCTATACTACTCGGAACGACCCCAAATTTTGTGAACAAGTCATAAATGACATAACGGAACTATTCCGTTCTCGGAATTCTGTTTGGACCTTGATAACACAAAAACACGTCCTAACCCACAATATGAACTTAAGGAAACTCTTTTCGCTATTGGGTGCCGAAACGCTCCCGGGTCATGCAAAACCCATTCCGAACATACGCCCAAGTCCGAAATCATCATACAAAGCTAACAAAACCATCGAAACTCGATTCCGAGGTCATTTATTCAAAATGTTGACCGAAGTCAAACTTGGCCTTAACGACCAAGCTTAAGAAACCAAGTGTTCCTACATCACCCTAAACACTTCGGAATCCCAAACCACCCGGCCCCCGCAAGTCATAAACAATAATAAGCCACTACATGAAGTCTCATTTAGGGGAACGGGGTCCAATACCGCAAAACGACCGGTCATGTCGTTACATTCTCCACCTCTTAAACAAACAGTTTTCCTCGAACGGGTCTAGAATCATACCTGATGTGCTGAATAAGTGCGGATATCTACTCCGCATGTCCTCCTCGGACTCCCAGGTGACCTCTTCGACTGGTTGGCCCCTCCAATGGAACTTTACGGCATAAAATCTCTTGGATCTTAACTGGCGATCCTGCCTGTCAATTATAGTAACTGGATCTTCCTCATAACCCAACCTCTCATCCAACTGAATAGTGCTAAAGTCAACCACGTGAGAGAAGTCGGCGTGGTACCTCCAGAGCATGGATACATGGAAGACCGGATGAACTCCTGATAAGCTGGGAGGTAAATCTAGCTCATAAGCAACCTCCCCAACTCTCCTCAACACCTCGAAGAGACCTATAAGCCTCGGGCTCAACTTTCCCTTCTTTCTGAACCTCATAATATCCTTCATTGGTGAGACTTTCAATAGAACCTTATCTCCCTCCATAAATGATACATCGCGCGCCCTCTGATCCGCGTAACTCTTCTGTTTGGACTATGTTGTGCGGGGTCTCTCCTGAAACAACTTTACTTTCTCCAAAGAATCTCTCACCAGGTCGATGCCATATAACTTAGCCTCGCCATGATCGAACCACCCGATAAGAGAATGACATCGCCGACCATACAAAACCTCAAATGGATCCATCTCGATGCTAGACTGATAATTATTATTGTAAACGAACTCGGTCAAAGGCAAGAACTGGTCTAACTGACCTCCAAAGTCAACCACATATGCCCTGAGCATGTCTTCCAATATCTGAAATGTACGCTCCGACTGACCATCAGTCTGAGGGTGAAATGATGTTCTGAGATCTATCTGGGTATCCATCTCACTATGCAATTCTCTCCAGAAGTGCGAGGTGAACTGAGGACCTCGATCTGATATAATGGACACCGGCAAACCGTGCAACCGGACTATCTTTCGAATGTAGATCCGGGCCAACCTCTCAGAGGTATATGTAGTAGCCACTGGAATGAAATGCACCAATTTGTTCAATCTATCCACAATGACCAAACCGCGTCAACTTTCTGCAAAGTCCGAGGCAACCCAACCACGAAGTTCATAGTGATGCGTTCCCACTTCCACTCAGGAATGGGCATCTACTGAAGTAGGCCTCCTGGCCTCTGGTGCTCATACTTAACCTGCTGGAAGTTAAGACACCAAGCCACATACTCCACAATGTCCCTCTTCATCTGCCTCCACCAGTAATGCTGCTTCATATCACGATACATCTTTGTAGCACCAGTATGAACAGAATACCGAGAATTGTGTGCCTCCTCTAGAATCCTCCATCCAGGCCATCGACATTAGGAACACATAAACGGCCCTGAAGTCTCAGAACACCATCCTCGCCAATAGTAAACTCCTTGGCAGCACCCTGAACCACTGTCTCCCGTAGCTATGCCAAGTGCAGATCATCAAACTGCCGATCCTTAATCTTTCCCAACAACGAAGACTGAGCAACCACATATGCTAAAACTCGATAAGGCTATGAAAGGTCTAGCCTCACCAGGCGATTAGCCAAGGGCTGAATGTCCAAGGCTAGAGGCCTCTCCTCTGCTGCAATATAAGCCAAGCTACCCATACTCTCCGCCTTCCTGCTCAAGGCATCTGCTACCACATTTGCCTTTCCCGGATGATAAATAATGGTGATATCATAATCCTTTAAAACTCAAGCCATATGCGCTGCCTCAAATTAAGATCCCTCTACTTGAACAAGTGCTGCAAGCTGCGGTGGTCTGTATAAACCTCACAGGACACCCCATTCAAGTAGTGCCTCAAAATCTTAAGAGCATGAACAATTGCCGCCAACTCTAAATCATGCACATGGTAATTCTTCTCATGAACCTTCAAATGGCGTGAAGCATAGGAAATAAGTCTCCATTCCTGCATCAACATACATCCCAAATCGACCCGTGAAGCGTCATAATACACTGTATACATCCCCGAACCGAGAGGCAATACCAGAACTAGTGCTGGGGTCAATATTGTCTTGAGCTTCTGAAAGCTCGCCTCACACTCATCGGACCATAGAAATAGGGCATTCTTCTGAGTCAATCTAGTCAATGGAGCTACAATAGAAGAGAACCCCTCCACAAATCGGTGATAATAGCTTGCTATGCCCAAAAAGCTCCTGATCTTTGTAGCTGAAGTAGGACGCGGCCAACTATGAACTTCCTTAATCTTCTCCGGATCAACCTTGATACCCTCTCCGGATACCACATGTCCCAAGAATGCCACGGAATCCAACCAGAACTCACACTTGGAGAACTTAGCATATATGTTATGTTCTCTCAAAGTCTGGAGCACAACTCTCAAATGCTTCTTGTTCTCCCACAGGCTACATGAGTAAATCAAAATGTCATCAATGAAGACAATGACAAAGGAATCAATATACTGTCTGAACACCCTATTCATCAAGTCCATAAATGCCGCTGGGGAATTAGTCAAGCCAAAGGACCTCACCAGGAACCCATATTGGCCATATCTCATACGAAAATAAATCTTCGGAACATCTGAGGTCCGAATCTTCAACTGATGATATCCCGATCTCAAATCAATCTTAGAAAACACCCGAGCACCCTGCAACTGGTCAAACAAATCATCAATGCGCGGAAAAGGATACTTGTTCTTAATGGTGAACTTGTTCAATTGGTGGTAATCAATACACATCCGCATGGACCCATCCTTCTTCTTCACGAATAGAACTGGACCACCCCACGACGATACACTCGGAATGATGAAGCCCTTAGCCAACAAGTCTTCAAGCTGCTCCTTCAACTCTTTCGGATCCATACGATATGGAGGAATACATATAGGCTGGGTGCCTAGAGCTAAATCAATGTAGAAATCAATATCACGATCCGGAGGCATGCGTGGAAGGTCTGAATGAAATACATCAGCAAACTCTGGAACCACTGGCACTGAATCAATCGAAAACTTGGCAGTGGTGTCCAACACATAAGCAAGATACGGCAGACAACCCTTCTCGACCATATGTCGAGCCTTCAGGAAAGATATAACTCGACTGGCTGCACTAACTGAGGAACGCCTCTACTCCAGCCTAGGCAACTCGGGCATGGATAAAGTAACTGTCTTGGCATGGACATCTAGCACGACATGATAAGGAGATAGCCAATCCATGCCTAGAATAACATCAAAATCAACCATGTCGAGCAAAATAAGGTCCGCTCGTATCTCGAACCCATAGAAGTTGACCACACAAGACCGATAGATTCGGTCTACCACCACAAAATCACCCACAGGAGTGGACACATATATAGGAGAACCCAAGAAATCACCAGGAACATCTAGAAAATGAGCAAATAAGACTGAAACATAGGAATATGTGGATCCTGGATCAAATAACACTGATGCCTCTCTACCACATACTGAAATAATACCTGTGATCACAGCGTCTGAGGCCACTGCATCTGATCTGGCCGGAATAACATAGAACCTAGCTGGAGCACCGGAAGGATGAGCTCCGCCAGAGTGAACAGGAACTGACTGACCTCCCCCTCACTGGCCTCCACCTCTAGGACGACCGCTGGTGACCTGTCCTCCATCTCTAGTGGCCTGACGGCTGGTGCTGGACCCATAGGATGATAACCCTGCTGCAATGCTTTGCCCCGAAACCTGGGACAATGCCTCTTCATATGACCTAGATCCCCACACTCATAACAACCTCCAGGAATCATAGCCTGCTGCCCCGAAGAGGAACCTTGAATGGGCGGACATCGATATGTACTCTTTGACATATCACTGAAGTACGGACTGGAGGATCTCAGATGACTGGAATAACCATTGAGTGAACTCTTAATGGCTGGAGGGCGGTAGGAACATCTGGCATGGTGCTGAAATGAGGCCTCGCTAGAACACCTCGGGGAGGTGGTGGGGGTGCTGAATATGAAGGCTTGCTGGGCTGACCACTACCAAACTGACCTCTGCCCCTCACTGGGGCACCTCTGAAATCTCCGTAAAATCTAGCCCTCTTGTCCTGTTGCCCCTGCTCCCTGATCCTCAACAGATACCCCTTGATCCTGTGGGAAATCTCGACCACAAGCTGATAAGGAGTACCCATCTCTACCTCTCGGGCCATGGTGGTCCTAATACTCGGATGCAGCCCAGCCAAAAATCTCCGCACTCTCTCAGCATCAGTAGGTAATGTCATGAGTGCATGGCGAGACAACTCTGAAAATCTACCCTCATAATCTATCACTAACATTTGTCGCTTATCCAGCTGCTCAAACTGATACCGCAACTCTTCCCTCTTAGAGGGTGGGATATATCTGTCTAGAAACATCTGAGTGAACTACTCTCAAGTGACAGGAGGAGAATCTGTTGGCCTGCTGAGAATATAAGACTTCCACCATCTGCGAGCTCTACCCTCCAGCTGAAAGGTAGTGAAATCCACTCCATGGGACTCTAGTATCCTCATGTTGTGCAATCTGTCCCTGCACCTATCAACAAAATCATGGGCATCCTCTCCTTTCTCACCCCCGAAGACTAGAGGGTGCAATCGAGTCCATCTATCCAATAACTTCTGCGGATCGCCGTCCGTAGCTTGTCTGGGCTAAAGTGCTGCTGCTACAGGGCGAACTCCACCCACGAGCAGTGTACCTGGGGATGATGTAATGATGTTTCCTGACCTACAGCCTGGGCGGTAGGAGTCTGGGCCCCTCCTCCCGCTTGAGATGTGGCAGGATCTGCTGGAAATAAACCAACCTGGGACATAGTGTCCATAAACCGCATCATACGACCGATGACCTCCTGGAAGCCTGGCGCCGTCATAAGGTCTACTAGAGCAGTATCTGCTGGGGGCACCTCACCTTTCTCTTCTATAGTAGGATCCTCTAGTGGTACAACTAGAATAGCTATGGGACGCCCTCGTCCCCTACCTCGGGCCGGTGCCCTCCCCCGGCCTCTGCCACGGCCTCGAACAACGGGGTAGCGGCCCCTCCCCGGTCTGGAACATCAGATGCACGTGTCCTCACCATCTATGGGAGAATAGAAGGATGAGATTTATTAAACCATCGACTGTACGATAGAATAAGAATAAAGAGAGGTTTCCTAACACCCAATACCCTCCTGAAGATAAGTATAGACGTCTTCGTTCCGATGCGCAAGACTCTACTGGGTTTACCCGTGACTCATGAGACTTACGTGAACCTAGGGCTCTGATACCATGTTGTCACGACAAAAAATACTAACTCAGGTCGTGATGGCGTCCAACACCGGGATCAGGCAAGCCAACACCCAAATAGCTAAGGATTGTCACATATTTGATTAAACATCCCAACACGTGCCAAGTTTTAAAGTTCAAAACATTAATTTAAAAAGATAATTAGACAATTTAACCAAAAGCAGTCATAAGGAGGCGTGAGCCAATATCTACAGACCCGTAAACCATAATATCTACCACGTGTGTGCCAGGAACTAGTGTCACAAGTCCTACGGGAATACTAACAGAATATACAAAAGATATAATATAATTTTCCCACTGTCTGGAAGAAATAGACGGGAATAACAAAAGAAACCCCATGGTGCTGCCGAGGATCGTCAGGAGAAGCAGCTCATCGTGAATTTAGGTCCAATCTATACTCAGAATCGAGCTTCGGTCTGATAACTAGATGCACCCGCCTCATAACCTTTACAATTAAGTACATAAGCAAATATGTACCCAGTGAGTATCCCGCCTAACCTCGAAGAAGTAGTGACGAGAGGTCGACTTGACACTCACTAAGGTCCAACAAAATAATTTAACAAGACATGATATCAATAATAGGCATACGAGGATGATGAAAACAGTAACCATTAAAGATAATTGTAATTCAAATAAATACTGGAAGTAAATGAACAATTAGTACTTTATTTTCCCCCAATTATCTTATAACTTCAATATCCTTGAAATCATTAACAGTTTAACATGCGGATGTGGGATAAGGACAACCGGCCTTAGCCATCATAATAATCATATCTGTGAACTGCCGAGGGTCGAACGGCCTAAAACACAATTACATCTTTCAATCTCGCCGTGGTGTACATCCCGCTCCATGAGAATGGGGGAAATAACACTACGCTCGCGGAATGTAAATCACGAAGCGGTCACATGCACACACATTATTAACCATAATGTATCTTTCAATCTCATTGTGGCGTACGACTCGCTCCCATGAGAGTGGGGGAAATAACACTCCGCTCGCGGAATGTAAATTGTGAAGCGGTCGCATGCACACACAATATCCTTCATAAATTTATTTTCCAGTGAAAAATTACTTTAGATTCTGAAATTCCATGATCTCAGGGAATCAAAAGCGCATATGACATAAATTCGTAAAGCATATAGTTCAATTCAAGGAAAAACACAAGGCACGGTGTAGGCCTAACTACCCGGACATAACAATAATAGCCGCTACGTAGGGACTCTCGTCATTTTCTACATACGTAGCCCCCATAAACATTAGCACATAGTCATTTAAATAATCTAGGGAGATTCCCTTTTACAAGGCTAGAAAGGAGACTCACCTCGTGTCGAACCTACTCTCCGAGTCAAGAACGCGCCCGACACTCCCAAACTCGTCACCTAAGGACTCGAAACTAGCCAAATGTTACATAAATATATCAATTGACACTAAAAGGTATGTAATTCTCCTATTTACTTAGTCATTTCATCCTACTTGAAGAAATCCCAAAATTCACCCTAGGGCCAGCATGCTCGGATTTCGGAAATTTTCGAAGGAATCACTTACCCATAACCTAAGGATCTTTAATATATGGTTTTTGTATGATTTCATGGCTAATTAACGGGTAATTCCATAAATTTTCATAAGGCCCTAAGTTATTACCCAAATCCTTGATTTTAACTAATTAGGTAGTTAATTTGACTAGGAATTCTTGCATTAAACTAACATTAGGGTAGAATTCACTTACCTTTCAGTAGCTAGGTCGTGGGGCTCATTTCCAATATCTGAAGGTCTCTAATGGTGGAAGAAAATGGGGTGAAATGAAAAAATCCCGTGTTTTAAAAAACTCACGGCCAACAGAGGTTCCGCACCTGCGGTCTCGCACCTACGACTAAATGCTCGCACCTCCGGAATAGGGTCCGCACCTGCTTGAAAGGGCCTGCACCTACAAGAAGAGGGAAACCCACCTGGAGGTCGCATCTGCGAGGCTGGGACCGCAGAAGCGATCCCACATGTGCGACTGGGCAACCACACCTGTGGTTACACCAGAACAGGTGCACCAGCAATTGCTTCAGCATGTTTTTGGCCTCGTTTGGTGCACGAGAAGCAGCTGGGCCCACCCAATCCCCCGTCCAGATATACCAACAAGTCCCAAATCATAATACGGACTTGCTCGAGCCTTCGGAACACCCAAAACAACGCTAAAACTCAAAATCACACCTCAAAACCCCTACAATCCAACTTAGGAACTTTAAGTTTCTTGAATTCGTTAACAATGCGCCGAACCAATCTATACTACTCGGAATGACCCCAAATTTTGTGAGCAAGTCATAAATGACATAACGGAACTATTTCGTTCTCGGAATTCTGTTTGGACCTCGATAACACAAAAACACGTCCTAACCCACAATATGAACTTAAGGAAACTCTTATTTCGCTATTGGGTGCCAAAACGCTCCCGGGTCATCCAAACCCCATTCCGAACATACTCCCAAGTCCGAAATCTCATACGAAGCTAACAAAACCATCGAAACTCGATTCCGAGGTCATTTATTCAAAATTTTGACCGAAGTCAAACTTGGCCTTAACGACCAAGCTTAAGAAACCAAGTGTTCCTATATCACCCTAAACACTTCGGAATCCCAAACCACCCGCCCCCCGCAAGTCATAAACCATAATAAGCCACTACATGAAGTCTCATTTAGGGGAACGGGGTCCAATACCGCAAAATGGCCGGTCGGGTCGTTACATTCTCCACCACTTAAACAAATATTTATCCTCGAACGGGTCTAGAATCATACCTGAAGTGCTGAATAAGTGCGAATATCTACTCCGCATGTCCTCCTCGGACTCCCAGGTGACCTCCTCGACTGGTTGGCCCCTCCAATGGACCTTTACGGCATAAACTCTCTTAGATCTCAACTGGAGATCCTGCCTGTCAATTATAGCAACTGGATCTTCCTCGTAACCCAACCTCTCATCCAACTGAATAGTGCTGAAGTCAACCACGTGAGACAAGTCGGCGTGGTACCTCCTGTGAAAAATTCCTTTATATTCTCAAATTCCATGATCTCAGGGAAACAAAAAATCATATGACATAAATTCATAAAGCATATAGTTCAATTCAAGGAAAAACACCAGGCATGGTGTAGGCCTAACTACCCCGACATAACAATAATAGCCGCTATGTACGGATCTTGACACTTTGTACGTACGTAGCCCCCACAAACATTAGAACATAGTCATTTAAATCACCTAGGGGGACAATTCCCTCTTACAAGGTTAGAAAGCAGACTCACTCGTGTCGAACCTACTCTCAGGGTCAAGAACGCGCTCGAAACTCCAAAACTCGTCACCCAAAGACTCGAAACTAGCCAAATGTTACATAAATATATCAATTACACTCAAAAGTATGGAATTCTCTTATTTACTTAGTCATTTCATTCTACTTTAAGAAATCCCAAAATTCACCCCCAGGCCCGCATGCTCGGATTTCGGAAATTTTCGAAGGAATCACTTACCCATAACCTAAGGATCGTTAATATATGGGTTTTGTATGATTTCATGTCTAATTAACGGGTAATTCCCTAAATTTTCATAAGGCCCTAGGTTACTACCCAAATCCTTGGTTTTCACTAATTAGGTAGTTAATTTGACTAAGAGATAATGCATTAAACTAACATTAGGGTAGAATTCACTTACCTTTCAGTAGCTAGGTCCTGGGGCTATTTTCCAAGGTCTCAAGGTATTTAATGGTGGAAGAAAATGGGGTGAAATGAATAAATCCCGTGTTTTAAAGCACTCACTGCCAATAGAGGTTCCACACATGCGGCTCAAGGACCGCACCTGCGAGTAAATTTTTCGCACCTGCGAAAATGGGACAAGGGCCTGGGCTCGTACCTAAGGAATGGGGTCCGCACCTGCGGGAAAGGGCCCGCACCTACGAGAAGAGGGCAGTCCACCTGGTGGTCGCACCTGCGAGGCTGGGACCGCAGGAGCGATCCCGCACCTGCGATTGGGAAACTGCACCTGCGGTCACACCAGAACAGGTGCACCAGCAATTGCTTCAGCTAGGTTTTAAACTCGTTTGGTTCCCAAGAGGTCATAATATAGACTCGCTCGAGCCTTCGGAACACCCAAAACAACGCTAAAACTCAAAATCACACCTCAATACCCCTAGAATCAAACTTAGGAACTTTAAAATTCTTAAATTCGTTAACAATGCGCCGAACTGACCTATACTACTCGGAACGACCCCAAATTTTGCTAGCAAGTCATAAATGACATAAAGAAACTATTTCCGGTCTCGAAATTCCATTTGGACCTCGATAACACAAAAACACATCCCAACCCACAATATGAACTTAAGATACCAGAACCGTCAAAACTCGATTCTGAGGTCGTTTACTCAAAATGTTGACCGAAGTCAAACTTGGCCTTAAAGGCCAAGCTTAAGGAACCAAGTGTTCCTATATAACTCTAAACACCTTCGAATCCCGAACCACCCACCCCCGCAAGTCATAAATCATAATAAGACACTACGGAAAGTCTCATTTAGGGGAACAGGGTCCGATAACGCAAAGCGACCGGTCGGGTCGTTACAAAAATACTGCCTATATGTTCAATAATGTGTTATTGTATGTTGTGTGTTAGAAATCATGCATATAGGTATCTTGTTATGTTCAGTCATTGCATGCTAGCAGCCATGCCCATAAGTTCAATTTTTTGTTCAATGATGTTCTATTTTTCTTGTTAAAGACCATGCCTATAAGAAATGGTATGATTCATGTGCAAAATTATATTTGCATGCTCCTTATTCACAAATTATAGAAACCTGTTCATTGGACCTAAAATTGGATAAAATTATAGAAAGCATGCCTATAGGTTTGAATCAGCTTAAATATTATTTTTTCCCGTTTGTTCAGGAGTTCTTAAATACTATGTTATTGTCCTCTCTAGAAAGCATGCCTATAGGATCAAAACAAGTGATTCTGAAGATGCTTCTGGGATTACCACTGTTTATTATCGTGTAAAACACCTAGACAACATGCCTATGGGTCTAATCCCCTTATGCTTAAAATCAGTAGGCAAATTGTGTAGATTTCTGGAGATCGTATTAAGCAAATGCCTTTTTTTGTATGACTGTCTGTCCACTAATTCAGTATCACATAGAGATCCTGCTTATAGGAGTCTGCAACTATAACTAATTAAAATTTGTCAATGATAATCAGTTTGGCGTGCATTTGTTGTCTAAATGCGGAGGCTAACTTAAGCCCTTAGTTGATTATGTGTGGAAGTCCTAAATGGTTTGCATTTCGCTTAGTATTTTCCCTTTTGAGCAACTTAAGTTAAAGTCTAGAACCCCCCCTGAAATAGAGGTCCAAATGCCTACTAGACCATAGATGTGGGACGGGTAGTGAACGCATAAGGTACGACTTAGAATTGACAAGAGCGCTTTAGGTAAACAACATAAAGATAGTAATCGGGTAGCAGGAGATGATAGTCTGCGCCCGCTGAATAATATGAGTAACACCCCGTTTTGAGGGAGTTACGAAGTATTATTTATGTTGCACGGGGTGATCCTTTAAGCTAAAAAACTTAGGACCCCTCATTTCTGTTTAAAGTAATTCTTTTATTTGTCCCAAGTGTTTCTTTTCTCTTAGACTAATTTATATAATTCGAGTTCAGCCAGGACCCACCATTGTGGACCTCGAGGAGTGCCTAACACCTTCTCCTCAGGGTAATTTTAGCCCTTACCCGATCTTATATGACACAAACTAGTAAACCCGAGTCATTTAAAAATAGGTGCCCTAACGCACCTTAATCTGTTAGGTGACGACTCTTTCTTTTAATAAACCTTCCTTTAAAAGAGTTGTTACATTTTGAAACTCGATTTTATGAGAAAAGAGGTGCGACATGCGGCATATAGATTTTTAGTAGTCAAAACTGATGTGCTTGAACACAATACTAGTGTTGAAACAAAAAATGCTGAATTTTTTTGAAAAAGTTTTTCCTTTAAAATTTGAGAATATTTGCGATGCTCCTATTACTCCAAGTGATAATATTTCACAGGTTCCAATTATTCAAAATGATTTTGAAAGTAAGGACTTACGAAGAAGAAAAAGACAAAGGAAAGAAAAATCTGTTGGTAATGATTTTTATACTTATCTTGTGGATAATGATCTTTTAACATATTCTGAATCTATTCCTTCGTTTGATTCCTCATTTTGGAAAGAATCTATCGATGTAGAAATAAATTCAATTTTACAAAATAAAAGTTGGATTTTAGTTTACTTACCTCCGGGAGCTAAACCCATTGGTTGTAAATGGATTTTTAAGAAGAAACTTAATCCGGATGGTTCCATTGATAAATACAAAGCTAGACTTGTAGCAAAAGGTTTTACTCAAAAGCAAAATGTTGATTATTTTTATACTTATTCTCTTGTATGTAGAATTTCCTAAATTCATGTTTTACTTGCGTTAGCTTCTATTTATAAACTTTTTATTCACCAAATGGATGATAAAACTGCATTTTTAAATGGTGATTTAGAAGAGAAAATTTACATGGAGCAACTTGAGGATTGAATAGTGTCTGGCCAAGAAAACAAAGTATGTAAATTGCTAAAATCTTTGTATGGTCTAAAGCAAGCACCTAAACAGTGGCATGAAAAATTTGATTGAGCTAGGTATTTGTCACGACCCAAAATCTCACCCGTCGTGATGGTGCCTATCTCATTACTAGGCAAGCCGGCGATCTCAATAAACCACATATCTTTTAAACTGAAAAACACAATAATTAAATTCAGCAGAAGAAATCTCACAAGTACAAATATAAACACTCCCAAAATCTGGTGTCACTGAATACATGAGCACTAATATGAATATAAGCTTGAAAAATATGGTCTATAATAGTCTGAGACAAGTTACATTAAACAAGGAGATGGGGAACGAGAGACAAGGTCTGCGAACCATGGCAACTACCTCTGAATCTCCGTAAAATCGAATGTGCGAAAGAATCAACACCTACTATGTCCGAGAACACTTGGTTTGCACACGACGTGCAGGGTGTAGTATGAGTACAACCAACTCAACAAGTAAAGATTTTGAATAAAGAACTGAAGACAATGATGACCTTCACAACTGAGTCAAATTACATTAATTTCCAACATAAGAAGATATATGACAACTGTAGTGCAATAAGAATTAAATCAAATGCATCATCTCAGGACAACAATCACTCAGCCGTTTCATTCACTCAACACTCAACACTCAGCACTTGCACTCAGTAGGTACCTGCGCTCACTAGGGGTGTGTACAGACTCCGGAGGGGCTCCTATAGCCCAAGTACTATAATCTGAACTCATGTGCTATAGTATCAACCTTTGGATTCGCACGGACAACTCACGTGTTGATCGGATAACTCATGTGCTATAATATAATATCTGGATATGCACGGACAACTCACGTGCTATAATATAATATCTTACAATCAGGCCCTTTGCCTCACTCAGTCATAAATCTCTCCAGTCTCTCGGGCTCTAAAAAGTAATGAATTCAACCCAAACAACTATCATATGATTCATTAATAATGAACAATATAGACTGAGATAAAATAAACAAGTAAAATGTGACTGAGTACAAAACAACAATTAAGCAGATAGTTCAACAGGTACACGACCTCTATGGGTCCCTACAATGCCAACACATAATCTAAACATGATTTGTTGTTCAATTTCTCTACTACATGGAGAATGTACATATAACAACATATTATTCAACTACACCGTTCCATGGAATTTGATCAAGTCACAATTCCTACGGTGCATGCCCACACGCCCGTCACCTAGCACGTGCGTCACCTCAAAACCAATCATATAACACATAATTCGGAGTTTCGTACCATCAGGACCCAATTCTGAATTGTTACTTACCTTAAATCTTGAATTCTTTATTCCGATATGCGTTAGCCTCGTGAATTGGCCTCCAAACGCCTCGAATCTAACCACAAATAATTCATTTTAGTCAGTACAAATTACTGGAATTAATTCCATCTATAAATAGTACTTTTCCAATAAAAATCCGAAATTGCACCCAAAAATCGCCCGTGGGGCCTACGTCTCGAAAGCCCATTCAACCACGAGTCTAACCATACCAATTTTACCACAATCCGACCTTACTCGACATCCAAATCTTCAAATCTTATTTTCAAATTGCTAAGTCCAAATCCCCAATTTACACCTCAAAAACATGTAATCTAGTCGGATTATTCGATGATAATTCAATATTATGGAGTAGAAATGATCACAAGTGACTTACCTCAAGGTTTCCCGTGATTTCTCGCCCAAAAATTGCCTCAACCGCTTTTGGAAATGTCAAAATTGAAAAAAGTTCTCGGACCCTTCTGTTTTGTACATTGCTCAGTGCTTTCGCACCTGCAGCCATATTTCCGCATCTGGGGTCCCGCTTCTGCGGTGAAAACACTGCATTGGCATTCACTTAGCCCAGTTGTGTCACGCCCCTGAATTCACTAGCCGTGATGGCACCTAACACAACCCGCTAGGTAAGCCAACTAATAACTATCAAATTCCAATGATATTAGAAGGACAATTAAATGAATGTAATTTACTGAATCTTATACATTTCCCAAGGACATGTAGTACAAATCATGAGTTTCTAAGAATAGAGTTTACTAAGATGAAATGAAGTAAATACAACATCCATTTGTAAAATACATTAACACAGTTTTATAGATCTAAGCCTACCATGAACAAGAGGCAGCTACAACCGGGATGCAGGTACATCTTCAAATCCAGCTCCCATCGGACACAACAAAATCAGCAGCCAACATTTGTACGCAAGTTGCAAAAGTGTAATATGAGTACCACTGACCCCATGTACTCAGTAAGTAACAAACCTAACCTTAGGTTGAAAGTAGTGACGAGCTAACACAAAGGTCGGATCCAACAGCAATGTTCCACAACAGTTCATAACAGCATAGTACAAGTAATAAAAGAGGTATCTTAGAAATAAAATGCTCAATTCGGTCAAAGTTCCAGAAAAATAGGCATTTCTTTTCAAGTATATCAGTGAAAATCCAAATCTTTTACCGAAAATGCCAAAATACGAGTAAGTTTGAAAACTGTGATTTCTACCAAAACTCCTTTCAATGATAAGTAAGATGTTTCATTTTTAGATAGCATGAGGAAATTACGTCTCTATGACTACATGTCATGATACAGGTAAAATCATAAATATCACCAAAATCGGGTAGCAGAAGGAAATGCATCTCTATGCATATATGTCAAGTACGCATGTCAAGACGCACTGCATCTCAATGATGATATCATGTACTCACACTCTCAGAGTACTCAATCTCAATGGCTTGCATTCCCTCTCACTATTAATGCTCAGCACACTCAATCACCCAATGTTGTATAATACCTGCTACAACGTGCAACACGATCCACATATGACCATAAGGCCCGTTGCAGCGTGCAACCCGATCCACATATATATAGTCGACTACGCTCACTTGGGGTGTGCAAACTCCGGAGGGGCTCCTTCAGCCCAAGCGCTATATCCCTACGGCGTGCAACTCGATCCCTCAAATGTAATCATTATAACATGATGCAGCGTGCAGCCTAATCCCAAAATATAATTTTATAACATATATTTTTCAGATGTCATAATGTTTATGATATATTAGTATAGTTTAAATTTATAAAGAACTTATGACTTTCTTTAAATATAAATATGATGACTTGATTATTAAATAATTTTGAAAGTATGAGACTAGGACTTTTAATTTCCAATTTTATTACCATACATGGATTTTTTATTTATTTGCACTTACCATGGATGATAAAGTATTAAGGGGGATAGAGAATCTAATTTGTTGTTATAAGTAGGTCCCACCTATTAAATGGGCATTTTTATCAATTCTTTGGATAAGGGAAATATACTTGGTAAAGGTGGCATATATGTGTATGTATATTAGTATCGCTTCCTATGACTCGTCCACTCCAAAGGGTTATTAAATTAGGTGGAAAGTAGGACCTACATGTACTTTATTACTACTAAGAAAAAAATTACGTACAGATGCTAAGAAGTGGAAACAATTTGAAAGTGAGAATCTTCTTTAACTAGAAAATTTTTCTTTAGAAAGTATATGTTGCAATGAACCAAAAATGGAAACAACGAAGGCATCCTTGTTGTTTAACAAGTGAAATTATCTACTAGTGTAACTAGTTAAAGGATATGATTTTTTTTCACTTATTGAAATTACGTGTGAAGAAGGCCAAGTTCGTCGCCTTCGATAAATTCGTCATTAAAGGTATGCTAAAGCTATTCTTTCCTTCTTTTGGTATGATCCAAGTAATGATACATAAACGTAATGTTATTTCATAAAGGGTTCTACTCCTAGTAGTTAAGAATGTCTACCTTATTCATTCTTGTAAAATGATATTCAAAGCATGCCTAAATATCTTCTTAACTCTCAGTTGAAGCATTCAATAAAGATGTTAATGTTCATAATGTAGTATTATATGCATCTTCATTTACCACCGAGTTGCGGTCGGTTGGGTAGTTATGCATCATCATTTACCACCGAACAACAGCCGGTTGGGAAGTCATGCATTATCATTTATCACCGAGCTACGGTCGGTTGGACAATCATGCATCATCATTTACCATCGATCTACGACCGGTTGGGTAGTCATGCATCATCATTCACCATCGAGCTACGACTGGTTGGGCAGTTATGCATTTACCATCGAACTACGACCATTTGAGCAGTTACACATTTACCACAAAACTACGGTTGATGGGCAGTCATGCATTTACCACCGCACTACGGTCGGTCGAACAGTTACCACTGATCAGTCAGGTAGTTTAATGTCATGAGAATGATGTAATTAGAAATATTGTATTGCAATTTTTTTTATATATACGAGATTGGACTTATTCTATATGTTTTGGCCCTCCGCTAGGTTAGAGGTTGACTTCTATCCCTCCCAATGATAGTATCTTATTATTATGTTTCACTTCTGCCTTACGTACTTGATACACTCTTCGTATTGACGTCCCTTTTCCTAGGGGCATTGTGTTTCATACCATGCAGGTGTAAATAGACGAGGCGACGACCCTCAACCGTAGGCTGCCTCCATATATCATCTTTTGGTTGGTGAGCTCCACTTCTTCCTGGAGTATTGCCGAATCATGTTCTATAAATGATATTTTTTTTATGAAGATGTCGGGAGCCCTGTCCTGACTTATATATTATGGCCATGTTTTCTTAGAGGTTTTGCGGACAGTATCCTGTGTATAGATTTAGGTATGACATGTTAACGACCTTGCCGGCCCTTGTGTATCTATATAAATCATTCTGAATTAGTTATGTGAGTTAAGTACTAATATATATATATATATATATATATATATATATATATATATATATATATATATATATATATATATATATATATATGTCCTATTATGGCCCGTGAAGATTTTTATAATAAAGAAGGATAAGGTACGTGGCGCTCGGTTGAGTAGGCACCGGGTGCCAGTCGTGGCCTCCTTTTTGGGTCGTGAAAAACTTGGTATTAGAGCGGATCTGTCCTAGGGTTGCCTGCAAATCGTGTCTAGTAGAGTCTTGTTGATAAATGTGTTGTGCACGACGTTGTATAAACTGGAAACTACAGGGCATTTAGGGACAAATTTCCCTTCCTTCTTGATATTAGATCATGCAATAGGGTAGAGTCGTAGGGATTAAATCCCTTGACCTTTAACTCTTTTTGTACATATAGCGATGTCTATGAACAAAAAAGCTACATCTAGTCAGAAGGATAACGTAGTGGCAGATGAGGGCATGGGTAGAGCTCTAATGTCTAGTGAGGGCCAGAGTGAGGCCCTGAGGGGAAGTATGACACCCTCGCATAGTTCTCCGTATTTGCCAATACCCGAGGAGTTGATGAGGAACCCAGTACCTCCACCTGTTGGTCATGATGAGGATATTGATATACAGAGTGCAATACGATTTTTGACTAGATTGGTAGCCACTCAGGCTCAGCGCTAGGTAGATACATGAGTTGGTTACATTGACAGGGCTATTAGCGCGAGAATTCGATACTTCATCAACCTGGACCCTCTAGTGTTTACCGGATCCAACAAGGATGAGGACCCACAAAAATTTATTGCTAGGATGCAGAGGACTTTGAGGGTGATGCATGCATCAGACTCTAAGTTGGTAGAGTTGGCCTCTTACTGATTGCGGGATGTTACAGTTCAGTGGTATGAAACTTGGGAATTGTCTAGAGGGACAAATGCACCTCCAGCGGTGTGGGACGAGTTCTCAGGGGCTTTCTTGTGCTCATTTCTTGGCTCTTAAACATGGGAATATGAGTGTGCGGGAGTATAGTCTCCGGTTTGATTCCTTGGCGAGGTATGCCTGTTGGTTCCAAACGCACACACAAGTATACGTGATTGTACAAGTAATATAATGATAAATCGAGTGTCGAACCCATAGAGACTTGTGTAGACTACTCACAAATTCACTATAATTGTTATTTAATCAACCCAAAATAAAAATACAGGAATGTACTATATTATACTACGATTCTAAGAAATAACTAATTATCAAGTAACGAGTTGATTATTGTGTATTCAATAGAGACAAATATTCTAGGGGTGTGATCAATTCACCACTCGTATTGCATTCTAATTAACTCTCCCTTTCATATAATTCACTCATGGTTGCTAATTAATCGATAAATTCTTTCATAGCCTTCTCCCGAAGCACTACTCGCCTATTCTCAATAGATTAACGCCTATATTCCTATGAAATTAATCTATTACAACGCACTAAGATTACGATATTTAATTAATCATGGTGACTAGGTATATTCCTATCCTAACCATAAATCCGCTCCCCTGAAGGGTTAAGATCGCCCTCTCTTCAATTCTTCTCTAATCTATACACACTTTCCCAAGCATAGAATAGATAGTATATAAAACCTAACTGGTGGCAAGACAATTAAGCAATTAAACATAGAATTGAAGAAACAACCATATATTGAGTGAACTATAATAAAGGTTAAGCTAATGTAGAATAACAATATTCATGGATAAACCACAACCCTAGAACAATGGGTGTTTAGCCACTCATGATAAAAACAAACAATTGCATAAGTGTTGCATAAATTGTAAATACTAGAAAAAGATGAAAAAAACTGAGAATACATCGCTTCCTAATGATCCCATGTGTATATTTCCTCCAAAGTGGCATCCAACCCCTAAAATATAAGCTTAGACTTGCTTTTATACGTGTTCGGTAGGTTTAGGGCCGAAATAACCGTGTCCCGGGCAAAATAGGAGAAAAAACTCATCACCGGCGCCCTGGCTAGTGTCGGGCGCCCACCAGGGCACTGCCCCATATTTAGGTACTGCCCACAGCACCACAGGTGGTACTGGGCGCTACCTGTGGCACCGAAATTCGTAATTTTTCCCGGTTTCGTCCGTTTTGACTCTAATTTCGCACGTTTCGCCCCCAATTGATCCTGAATAATTCCTAAACATAAAAAAACTTCAAATTATTATAAATCATCACATTTAACATCTAAAACTCACAAAACAAAAGTAAAATATGAGGCGATCTACATAGAAATCTATACACGTTAAGCTAAACATCAATGCCCACTCGATTGTGACTGAGATGAGTGACCGAGTGCATCAGTTTGTAGTAGGACTTGGGCCGCACCTGATTAATGAGTGCTCCACGTCCGTTATGCTCGATAGTATGGATATTTCCCGCATTCAAGATTATGCTCAGAATTTGGAGGATCAGAAAAGACGGCAATACAAGGATCACGGTGAGGGTCAACATAAAAGGGCTAAGTTTGCTATACAACTTGAGGATTTTCAGGGCAATCCTATGCCATTATATTCTGTTGATAATGTCCGACAATTGCAGAGGCCGCATTATGAGGGATCTGCTTACTCTGAATCAAGTCAGGGATCAATAACTTTGGGTTTTTAGAATTGGAGGGATTCAACACAGATGAGGGCGTCTCTTATGCGATGCAGTCAATGCGGTAGAGCTCATTCTGGACAATGTCATCAATGATCTAATGTTTGTTATACCTGTGGAGACCCTAGTCATTACATGAGCGATTTTCCTATGAAGGACAAGGGGGGGGGGGGTTCAGCTCCCCAGATCTATAAGAATCTCCTCCTTTCAGTACACCATCTAGAGTGAGGCCCTCAGGCATCAGCAAACAGAGGTAGAGGCAGGCTGCATGTATGCTTTGGCAGGTCATCAGGATCTAGAGGCTACACCGGATGAGGTGTCAGGTACTCTGATTATGTGTAATGCTCGATCTTATTAAAGCAAATTGCCTAGTTAATATGAAAAATATAAGAGTGAGTTAACATTACATCTGAAGGATTGAGGGAAACCAAGGCTATTTAGAAAGAAAAGTAAGAACCTGAGGATAGAGGACTATGGGAGGAGAGGGGAGTAACCTAAGATATTAAGAAATTAGAAATCTGATAATTCTAATGCCCTAGGGAGGAAACAACAGATAGTACACAAGATTTTGGGAAAGTTTGCATAATGGAATAGAAAGTTATGAACTCTGTTATTAAGATTATGACCAGTAAGTAGTAGCGCCTAAATGATAGATTAACAGACTCGTAGGTAACAAATGGATCAGGAAGCAGTTTTAAGGAGGGACGATGCCCTAACCCCGTGCGAACCCGATATTTATTTTATCGTGAGTTGAGTCAAGCTCTGTACTAAATGTTTTGACTAAATGCGTGAGTTGAGTCAAAACTCAACAAAGGCTGTTGGTTCACCAGATCTGGTGTGCCCACACCTGCGAGCCTTTGGTCGCAGGTGCGAGCGACAATTCGCAGGTGCGACCCAAGCCTGGACTTATTTTTTCGCAGATGCAGACTCCTTCTCGCAGGATTGGGACCGCAGAAGAGGAGGCCCGTTCCTCGGTTCGGCCCATGTGGCCGAGTTCCTTTCCGCAGAAACGGAAGTCCTATCCGCAGGTGAGGACGCACGATGTGAGCAAAGCACCACAGGTGTGAAGGTCGGGAGGTGAGTTCATTTAATTGGAACTCCAGCCATTTTCTTCTTATCTTCAAAAGGATAGGAAACCTAGGGCGATTTCTCAAAGGAATTTTATTGCCTAAATCGTAGATAAGTATTCCTTAACTTATTTCTTTCAATCTTTTACTTCTTTTTACAAGCATTCAACCTAAAATCTGTAAATTTCATGGTAGATATTGGGGGTTTGGATAGAATTAGGGATTATTGGGAAATTGGAAATTGGACCTCAATTTGGGGTTGGAATTCGAAGCTAATTACATATTCGGGCTTCGGGTGAATGGGTAAACAAATTTTGGTTCGAACTTTGAGTTTTGTCCGAACGGGCCCGGAGTCAGTTTGTCTTTTTTTGGGAAAATTCGGTAAATCTATAATTATTCATTGAAGTTGATTCCTTTAGAGTTAATTGATGGTATTAGGAAAATTATGAATAGATACAAGTGAGTTGGAGGTGAATTCTAGAGGAAAAACGGTACTTGAGCAGTGAGTGACCTACGAATCGAGGTAAAAATCGAGTCTAACTTTGGGTTGAGGGAATATGCATTATATGCTTATTTGCTACGTGTGTGGTTGTTGAATACAATGTATAGGTGAGGTGACGAGCACCTATGTGTTGTTGTCGAGTCATAGCATGCAAGTGAATTCTATTCTTGTAAATTTTGTAGTCTTTAATCATATTATCCATGCTTATCGTTGTCATTTGAAATGTTGGGCGACTTATTGTCACGACCCATTTTTTCCACAAAAAGGTATCGTGACGGCACCTAATCTCTACGTAGGTAAGCCTAAAATTTGCGGAAAATAATAGAATCAATAAAATAAAGACAGAAAAGAACTGAAGTAGATATAACATAGTTGCTCAGCATGTACACTTGCACTTCCAAAACCCGGAATGTCACGATAGTCACAAGCACTGTACTAAATGTTGCTCTATACAATGAAATAGTGGAAAATACATAAGTCCTATATGCCTATACTAGAGTAGAAGGGGACGAATGGGATTCTGCGGACGCAAAAAAATTACCTCGCGATCTCTTGGAAGCTGCTAGAACGACTCCTAGCCATGATAGTGGGTGCTCGTACCTGGATCTGCACATGGGGAAAACATGCGCAGGAAAGGGCGTGAGTACTACACATTCGGTACTTCGTAAGTGCCAAGTCTAACCCCAGTCAAGTAGTGACGAGCTCAAGTTGAGGCTCTACTGAGTTTTTAAAACAAGTGAATATAAGTTTAAAACAGTGAAACATAGATGAGCAATGATAAACAAGATTAATGGAAACTGGAAGAATTTATAACAGACAGTGAGCCCTTGGGTCACCACAGCATATATCTCAACAGTAAATGTGCAATGCAGTACAAGGGGAAAGCTCCCGCATCTCAGTCCGTGGTCCCAATTTAAATATGCTATGCATTATAGGGGAAAGATCTTGGATCTCTGTCCTTACTCCCAATTTAAATATGCATTTTAGTACAAGGGGAAAGCTCCCGGATCTCGGTCCACAGTCCCAATTTAAATATAAAATGCAGTATAGGGGGAAAGCTCTCGGATCTCGGTCCGTAGTCACAATTTAAATATGCAAAGCAGAAGTGTCGGATACGACTTAATTAAACACTCCAAGAAAACAACAGGCAAGAATAGAGTAAAAGTTTCCTAAGCATGGTGCAACTAGTAGCAAATAAGAGGGAACAAAGTAAGGACATGTAGGCATGCTTACTCTTAAGCTAACCACTCAGTTAAGACAGAAAACAGTAATATAGGAATGAAAATGAGTGATTTCATGGAGGTAAAAAGAGGATTTTAGAAAAATGACCCGTGTACGCACTCGTCACCTCACGTTCACGTTGCAAAATCAGTATAAAAATGCCTAAGGGGAAGTCCCCAACACAGAATTAGGTAAGACACTTGTCTTCACTGCGCTAATCAACTCAATACCACACTCTTTCCATGAGTACCCAACTCTGGGTGGCCCAACTCTAATCAATTTGATTGCATAGTGTAAATATCATTTCAAGAAAACAAAATAGTTAATTATTTCTAAGATAATACGCGGAATTAGGAAATTCGCCCAAACAATTCCCTAGGCCCACGTCTCGGAATCGGGTAAAATTTATATTTTCCGGACACCCATTCACTCATGAGTCTAACCATATAAGAATCTATCAAATCGGAGGTCAAACACCCAATCAAAACTCAATAATTCGGTCTATGAAGTTCATCCCATTTTTCCCATTTTCTACCCAAAATTTTCGAAATTAAAGGTTGGGTTTAAGATTGGAATCATGGAAATTGATCTATAATGGATAGAAATCACTTACCCAAGTTAACCAGGTGCAAAAGCCTCAAAATATCGCCTTTCCCGAGCTCTCAAATTCGAAAATGGTGAAAATAACATAAACCCTCGGACTAGGATCTTTAAAAGACTGCCCAGGCATTTCTTCTATGCGATCGCGTACGATGAGTCGCGATCGCGGAGAGTAATCTCACACGCGCCCAAAATTCCTCTTATGAGAATGCACCCATATGCATGCGATCGCAGACCTTCACGACCCAGAGCTACGCGATCGCTATTGGGGCCATGCGACCGCGTAGAACAAATATTGAAACTTTCCCAGACCAAGAATACTCTATGCAAAAGCGGTCCTGGTCATGCGATCGCCTTGACCAAGATTCCAACACACTGCGACCCTTTATTGCGATCACAAAGAACAAATAGCGGACCTCTCACTTTTACCGTACGCGATCGCGGCCTTGCGATCGCAGAGAGAAAAATACAGTTGTAGAAAAACCAGAAAAGCAGTTAAGGTTATTAGCCCAAAAATGCCCATTTGAACACCCGAAACACACCCGAGGCCCCCGGGATCTCAACCAAAAGTACCAACCAACTCTAATACAACCTTCAAACTTGGTCGAGCCTTAAAAACACATCTCATAACATCAAAATCATCAAATATGCATAGATTCAAGCCTAAGTACTTATGAAATTTCTAGAATTCACATCCAATGCCAAAACATGTCTAAACTCATCCAAATGACCTCAACTTTTGCACACAGGTCATAAATAATATTATGGACCTGCTGTCGCTGTCGGAAACCATTTCGAGTCCGATATCAAAATTTCACCTATTTGCCGAAATCGTCAAAATTCTAACTTCGCCAATTCAAGCCTAAATCCACAGCCGACCTCGAAAACACATTTTGAACACACTCCTAACCCCAAAATCACCCAACGAAGATAACGGAGTGGACGGAATTCTATTCTGAATCCGTCTTCACAATGATCTAGCTACGGCCAAATTTCTAACGCCAAATTCCACATTTATGGACTATGTGTCCAAAATCACCTCGGGTTTCATCACTCAATGCTCCGACAAGTTCTATTAACATAAATAGACATGGGAGAAGCGGTTATTAAGGGATCGGGGAGCTAACTCTCAAAATGACCGACCGGGTCGTTACATCCTCCCCCTCTTAAGAAAATTTTTCATCCTCGAATGAGCATAGAGACATTGTTGAAGCTGTGAAAAGATGAGGAGGGTACTGACTCCGTATATCCTGCTCGGTCTCCCAAGTCGCCTCCTCGACTGGCTGACCGCTCCACTGAACCTTTACTGACGCAATATCCTTTGACCTGAGCTTCCTGACCTGCCTATCTAATATAGCTACTGGCTTCTCAACATATGACACATCCTTGTCCAACTGGACTGAACTGAAATCCAAAACATGAGTCGGGTCACCGTGATACTTCCGGATCATGGAGACGTGGAACACCGGATGAACCCCTGCTATGCTGGGAGGCAGGGCTAGCTCATAAGCAACCTCCCCAACACGTCGCAACACCTCAAAAGGGCCAATAAATCTCGGACTCAAATTACCTTTCTTCCCGAACCTCATGACGCCCTCCATAGGCGATACCCGAAGCAAAACCCGATCACCATCCATAAATGCCAAGTCACGAACCATCCGATCCGCATAGCTCTTCTACCTGGTCTGAGTTGTGCAAAGTCTCTCCTGAATAACCTTCACCTTGTCCAGGGCATTCTGAACCAAGTCTGTATGTAACAATCGGGCCTCGCCCGGCTCAAACCATCCCATAGGAGACTTGCACCGCCTACCATACAAAGCCTCATACGGCACCATCTGAATTCTGGACTGGTAGTTGTTGTTATAAGAAAACTCTGGAAGAGGCAAGTATCGATCCCATGACCCTCCTAATTCTATCACACATGCACGGAGCATATCCTCGAGAATCTTAATCGTGCGCTCGAACCGCCCATCCGTTTGAGGGTGAGAAGTTGACACTACCGTTGTGCCTAACTCCTGCTGAATAGCTCTCCAGAATCGTGAAGTGAAATGTGTACCTCTGTCTGAAATGATAGATACTGGGATACCGTGGAGGCGAACAATCTCTCTGATATAAATATCAACCAACCTCTCAGATGAATATGTAGTCAGCACTGGAATGAAATGGACTGATTTGGTCAGCCGATCCACAATCACCCAAATAGCATCATGGTTCTTCAAAGTCCGAGGAAGTCCGACCACAAAGTCCATGGTGATCCGCTCCCACTTCCACTCTGGAAGCTCAATCTGCTGAAGTAGCCCTCCCGGTCTCTGATGCTCGCATTTGACTTGCTGATAGTTGAGTGGCTAAAAACTCCATTATATCCTTCTTCATCATTCGCCACAAACAGTGCTGTCTCAGATCCTGGTACATCTTCGCGGTACCCGGATGGATGGAATACCGTGATTTATGGGCCTCCTCAAGAATCAACTCCCGAAGCCCATCCACATTGGGCACACAGATTCGACCCTGCATCCTTATCACACCATCACCTCCTATAGTCACATCCCTAGCGCCACCCCGCCGAACTCTATCCTGAAGAACCAAAAGGTGGGGATCATCATACTGGCGCTTTCTGATACGGTAATAAAAGGAAGATCGAGCAACCACACAAGCTAATATCCGGCAAGGCTCAGAAAGATCCAATCTCACGAACTGACTAGCTCAGGACTGAACATCTAAGGCTAGAGGTTTCTTAGTCGCACGAAGGTATACCAAACTCCCCAAACTCTCCGCCCGATGACTCAAGGCGTCGGCCACTACATTGGCCTTCCCCGGGAGGTATAATTTGTGATATTATCATCCTTTAGCAACTCCAACCACCTACGCTAGCGCAAATTTAGATCTTTCTACCTGAATATGTGTTGAAAACTTCGATGATCTGTGAATATCTTAGAGGGAACACCATATAAATAATGACGCCATATCTTCAGGGCGTGAACAATCGCTGCCAACTCGAGATCAAGAACAGGGTAGTTTTTCTCATGAACCTTCAACTTTCTGGACGCGTAGGCAATCACCCTACCATCCCGCATCAACACCACTCCTAGGCCAATCCTCGAAAGCTCTCCTCACACTCCTCAGTCCACATAAAAGGTGCACCCTTCTGGGTCAGTCTGGTCATAGGCGCTGAAATGAATGAAAATCCCTCCACAAAACGGCGATAATACCCAGCCAAACCGAGGAAACTGTGGATCTCAGTAGCTGAGGACGGTCTGGGCCAACTCTGTACTATCTCCACCTTCTTTGGATCTACCTTGATCCCATCCGAAGACACCACATGTCTGGGAATGCCACAGAATCCATCCAAAACTCACACCTAGAAAACTTGGCATACAACTTCTTCTCCCTCAATGTCTGAAGCACGGTCCTCAGGTGCTGCTCCTGGTCCTCCTGGGACCGAGAATATACCAGAATGTCATCAATGAACACAATGACAAAAGTATCAAAATAAGGCCGAAATATGTTGTGCATCAGGTGCATGAAGGCTGTTGTGGCATTGGTCAGTCCAAATGATATAACAAGGAACTCATAGTGGCCATATCTGGTCCTGAAGGCAGTCTTTGGGATATCCGGCTCCCGAATCTTTAACTGATGATAACTCGAACGCAGATCAATCTTGGAGAACACCCTAGCACCCTGTAACTAGTCAAATAGATCATCAATCCGAGGCAATGGGTACTTGTTCTTCACTGTCACCTTATTCAGCTGCCGGTAGTCAATACACATACACATAGAGCATCCTTTTTCTTCACAAATAATACCGGAGTGCCCCAAGGTGACACACTGGGCCTGATGAATCCCTTTTCAAGAAACTCCTGTAATTGCTCCTTCAACTCCTTTAACTCAGGAGGATCCATGCGATAGGGAGGAATGGCAATGGGCTGAGTGTCCGGCAACAAGTGAATGCCGAAATCAATGTCTCTATCGGGCTGCATACCCGGAAGATCAGCTGGAAATACATCAGAATAGTCCGTGAAAACTGGAACTGACTCAAATGTAGGGGTCTCAGCACTAACATCTCTCACATAAGCCAAATATGCATCACACCCCTTTTCGACCATCCGCTGACCTTTAAGAAAAGAAATGACTCGGCGGAGAGTATACTCTAAGGAACCTCTCCGCTCTAACCTCGGTAATCCTGGCATAGCCAGCGTCACGGTCTTGGCGTGACAATCAAGAATAGCATAGTAGGGAGACATCCAATCCATACCCAATAGAACATCAAAATCTACCATACTGAGTAGTAGTAAATCAGCTCTGGTCTCAAAACCGCTGATAGCAATCAATCATGACCGATATATGCGGTCCACAACAAAAGAATATCCCACCGGAGTAGAAAAATAAATAAGGGAACTCAAAGAATCCCGAGATATCCCCAGATGTGAAGCAAAATAAGAAGACACATATGAATATGTATAACGTGGGTCAAAGAATACCGACGCATCCCTATGACCAACGTGAACAATACCTGTGATGACTGAATCTAAAGTAATGGTCTCAGATCGGGCCGAAAGAGCATAGTACCTGGCCTGGCCTCCCCCTATAGGGCGACCTCGACCTCCCCGACCTCCACCTCGAGCTGCCTGAGGTGGTGTGATAGCAGCTGGGGCTGGAAGAATAGCTGGAGGACCTGGTGGAAGACGTGGGGCCTGATAAGTCTGAGGAGGTGCACCCTGATAAGTCTGAGGTGGTGCACCCCTCCTCGCTCTGGGGAAATCTCTGATCATATGATGAGGGTCACAACACTCAAAGCACCCCCTCGGAGGACGTGGCGGCCACTGCTGACTCTGAACTGGCCTGCTGGACTGGACAGTGATAGCACCTCGAGTAGGAGGCACCTCAGATACTGGTGGTGCATAATAAGACTCCTGAGGTCTAGGAGGAGGTGGAATACCACTGGTTGCTGGGAGAGCTGAATGAACGGGGTGACTCATAAAACCTCTACCATATCGTGCTGCTAGTGCACGGGCTTCTGAAAAATTACCAGTCTCACGAGACCTCTTGGCCTCTCCATCCTCCCTGTCCCGGGCTAACATAGTCTCAATCCTCTGGGAAATACTCACGTCCTGCTGGTAAGTAATATCGGTCTCCAGCTCTCTGTCCATGCTGGTCCGAATACTGGGGTGGAGTCCCTCAATAAAGCGCCAAACCCTCTCTCTGACAATGACAACAAAAGCTGGTACATGGCGAGCCAAATCGCTATAACGGACTTCATACTCTGACACAGTCATGGCACCCTGGCGTAGCTGCTCAAACTCTGCACGCCAAGCATCCCTTAAGCTGTGAGGGACAAACTCAAGTAAGAACATCTCAGAGAACTGAGCCCAAGTAAGTGAAGTTGCCTCGTCCGGAATACTAAGCTCAAAAGGATAGCATCACTGATAAGCTTCTCCCCGCAGCTGGAAAGAAGTGAAAGAAACCCCACTCGTATCCACAATACCCACAGTGCGGAGCATGCAATAACACCCCTCAAGAAAACCCAGGGCTTCATCCGAAGCTAGTCTGCTGAACTCAGGTGGGTGGTACTTCTTGAACCTCTCAAGTCAGAGCTGCTATGCCTCAGGAACAGCTATCCTAGTCTCATGCTGGTCTGGAGCTGCTGGGGGCATAGGAATATACTCTGGAACCTGCCCAATATGAACCCTTTGTTCAGGAGTACGGGTTGTGGGAGTCTGTGTCACACCTCCGGCCTGGGATGTAGCTGGAGCTATCGGAAGTAGTCCCGCCTGAGACAGAGTGCTGAAGGTACTCAAGAACTGGGCCAATGTATCCTGGAGGTCTGGAGTAACAGTAGGGACCTCCTGTGCCCCTCCAACTATAGCTGTTGGGGGCTCCTCTGCCTCTACTCTAGCCGGTGCTCGGTCTGCACTGCGTGCTCGTCCTATGCTCCGAACCTTGCCTCTGGTGGCTCTGACTGGGGGCTCGGGTGCCTGGTCACGATACATCCTGTACGGGTACGAACCATCTGCAAGCAAGAATAGAATAGAGTTTAAGAATTTGATAATAGTAACTAGCACGATAAGGAATTCTAAAGAATTTGATTGTTCTTAATAGTTACATAGCCTCTCGAATATAGATACGAACGTCTCCGCACCGATCCACGAGATTCTAATAAATCGGCTTGTGACTTGTGACTCCTATGAACCTAGACGATCTAATACCAACTTATCACGACCCGTTTTGCCCTCCGAAAGGTATCATGACGGCACCTAGTCTCTACGACTAGGTAAGCCTAAAATTTTAAGAAAATAATATAATCAATAAAATAAAGACAGAAAAGAACTCAACTAAATATAACATAGCTGCTCAGCATGTACACTTTCCCTTCCCAAAACCCGGAATGTCATGATAGTCACAATCTCTGTACTAAATGTAGCTCTATACAATGAAATAGTGGAAAATACATAAGTCCTATATGCCTATACTAGAGTAGAAGGGGACTCATGGGATTCTGCGAACGCGGCAGAATTACCTCGCGGTCTCCTGGCAGCAGCTAGAACGACTCCTAGTCACGATACTGGGTGTTGGTACCTGGATCTACACATGGGGAAAACATGCGCAGGAAATGGCGTGAGTACTCCAGATTCAGTACTCCGTAACTGCCAAGCCTAAGCCCAGTCAAGTAGTGACGAGTTCTGGTTGAGGCTCTACTGAGTTTTTAAAACAAGTCAATATAAGTTTAAAACAGTGAAACATAGATGTGCAATGATAAACAGGATTAATGGAAACTGGAAGAATTTATAACAGACAGAGAGCCCTCGGCTCACCACAGCATATATCTCAACAGTAAATGTGCAATGCAATACAAGGGGAAAGCTCCCGCATCTCATTCCGTAGTCCCAATTTAAATATTCTATGTAGTACAAGGGAAAGCTCTTGGATCTCTATCCTTAGTCCCAATTTAAATATGCATTTTAGTACAGGGGGGAAAGCTCTCGAATCTCAATCCATTGTCCCAATTTAAATATGAAATGCAGTACAGGGGGAAAGCTCTCGGATCTCGGTCCGTAGTTACAATTTAAATATTCAAAGAAGAAGTATGTTGGATATGACTTAATTAAACAGTCCAGGAAAACAAAAGGAAAGAATAGAGTAAAGCTACCTATGCATGGTCCAACTAGTAGCAAATAAGAGGGAACCAAGTAAGGACAAGTAAGCATGCTTACTCTTAAGCTAACTACTCAGTTAAGACAGGAAACAATACTATAGTAATGAAAATGAGTGATTTCATGGAAGTAAAATTAGGATTTTAGCAACAATGACCCGTGTACGCACTTGTCACCTCACGTTCACGTTGCAAAATCCGTATAAAAATGCCTAAGGAGAAGTCCCCAACAAAGAATTAGGCAAGCCACTTACCTTGACTACGCTAATCAACTCAATACCACGCCCTTGCCACGACTACCCAACTCCGGGTGGCTCAAATCTAGTCAATTTGATTGCATAGTGTAAACATCATTTCAAGAAAACAAAATAGCTAATTATTTCCAAGCTAATACGCGAAATTAAGAAATTCGCCCAATAAGTCCCCTGAGCCCACGTCTTGAAATCGGGTAAATTTTATATTTTACGGACACTCATTCACTCACGAGTCTAACCATATAGGAATCTCTGAAATCGGAGGTCAAACACCCAATCAAAACTCAATAATTCGGTCTATGAAGTTCATCCCATTTTTCCCATTTTCTACCCAAAATTTTCAAACTTAAAGGTTGGGTTTAAGATTGGAATCATAGAAATTGACTTATAATGGATAGAAATCACTTACCCAAGTTACTCAGGTGCAAAAGCCTCCAAATATTGCCTCTCCCGAGTACTTAAATTCAAAAATGGTGAAAATAACATAAACCCTCGGACATGGGTCTTTAAAAGACTGCCCAGGTATTTCTTCTATGTGATCGCGTACGATAAGTTGCGATCGCGGAGAGTAATCTCACACGCGCCTAGAATTCCTCTTATACGTACGTACCTATATGCCTGCGATCGCAGACCTTCACGACCCAGAGCTACGTGATCGCGGTTGGGGCTATTCGACCGTGTAGAAAAAGTATTGAAACTCCCCAAGACCAAGAATACTCTATGCGAACGCAGTCCTGGTCATGCGATCGCGTTGACCAAGATTCCAACACACTGCGATCGCAGAACCTTTATTATGATCGCAGAGAACAAATAGCGGGCCTCTCACTTTTACCTTACACAATCGCGGGTGAACCCTTGCGATCGCAGAGAGAAAAATTTAGCTGTAGAAAAACCAGAAAACCAGTTAAGGCTATTAGGCCAAAAATGCCCGTTTGAACACCTGAAATACATCTGAGGCCCCCGGACCTCAACCAAAACTACCATCCAACTCTAATACCCCATTAAAACTTGTTCGAGCCTTAAAAACACATCTCATAACATTAAAATCATCAAATATTCATATATTCAAGCCTAAGAACTTATGAAATTTCTAGAATTCATATCCGAGGCCGAAACACGTCTAAACTCATCCGAATGACCTCAAATTTTGCACACAGCTCATAAACGACATTACGGACCTGTTTTCACTTTCAGAATTCCATTACAAGTCCAATGTAAAAATTTCACCTATCGGCCAAAATCGTCGAAATTCTAACTTTCGCCAATTCAAGTGTAAATCCACAACCGACCTTGAAAACACATCCTGAACATGCTCCTAACCCCGAAATCACCCAATGGAGCTAACGGAGTAGACAAAATTCCATTCTGGATTTATCTTCACACAGCTTTAGCTACGGCCAGATTTGTAAAGCTAAATTCCACATTTATGGACTATGTGTCCAAAATCACCCCGGGTTTCATCACTCAACGCTCCGACACGTTCCAATAACATAAATAGACATGGGAAAGATGGTTATTAGGGGATCGTGGTGATAACTCTCAAAACCACCGACCGGGTAGTTACATCTATATCCGGTTTCACTAGATTTGGTAACTTTTGAATATTGGTTCAAGGTGGAGGTTTATATTGTGATATTAAGCATTGATGAAATACTGGTTTCTTTGTGATATTTCCATTTATCTGTTGTTATTGATTCTTTGATTGGTGAGGAGGAGTGTAAAGCATGAAAGGTGATGTCGTCCTATGCATTATTTATATTGTGAGGAAGAGTGTAAAGCACGAAAGGTGAAGCCGTGCCATATTTTGTGAGTGTTAATGCACGAAGGTGATGTCGTTCCATGAATTGTGAGTTATAAATCATGAAGGGTGATTCTGTGTTATATTATGATAGGTTTAGTGCACGAAGGGTGATGTCGTGCCGTTCTATTTATTTATTTGGTGAGATTGAGAGTAAAAGAATGAAGGGTGATGCCGTGCAGTTTTTCTTTTTTGTTCTACTTGCTTAATTTGCTTAAGGATTATTGTTTAATTATGTGTTACTATTGTTTCTCACTCCTTATATTGAAATCCCCCATTGTATGTCCCCTCCCTATTATTTCTGCTTTATTTCTTTATTATTGTTGTTTCCTTTAGCATGATTATACTGTTCAGGTTATATATGTGTGTCGTCCTAGCCTCGTCACTACTTCGCCGATGTTAGGCTCCACAAGTACCAGTACATGGGGCCGGCTGTACTGATACTGCACTCTGCACTTTCTGTGCAGATTCAAGTACCGGTCCAAGATGATTCTGAGATCATAGCTGACTTCCTTGCAGGAGAACCGAGGTAGATCTACAGACGTCTACCGATTCTTGAAGTCCCCTCCTATATGCTCATTTACTGTTTCCTTTTGTTCACAAATTATACATTTTTCCTTCACCCAAATATTTGTAGTAAATGCTTAGTAGTCCGTGAGTTGTGACTCCAAATCATGGGTGGTTAGACATATAGATATCATATGCGCAGTGTTATTATGAAATTTCATTTCTTTATTAAAGCATCATGTGTTGAATTTTAGTGGATATCCATAAATTTTAAAATTTCTATGTTGTAAAACTCTAATGTTGGCTTGCCTATCAAGTGCAGCGTTATGTACCATCACGGTCCCGACGGTGGGAATTCGGGTCGTGAAAGTTTTTTGAATTTTGAAAACGTTATATGTTGCCTTGATATGGTACTTTCTTTTAAGAGAAACATTCTTTTGTAAATGTAGGATCAATATGATTATCAAAAGTTATTAGTATAATATTGTAACGACCCGGCTGGTCGTTCCGAGAGTTCTAGCCTCGTTTACCCCATTTCATCTTCTTTATGATTTTTTTAGCTTTATTATATTGCATCGTGTTGGTAGGTTTGGATTTGGAGTGGTTTTGGAGTGGAATGGGACCCTTAGTCTCTTATTAGGAGTTTAAGTTGGAAAAGTCAGTCGGGTGTTGACATATGAGTAACGGTCTCAGATTTGAATTTTTATGGTTCCGTTAGCTTTTTTAGGTGATTTTGGACTTAGGGGCGTGATCAGAATGTAATTTGGAGGTCCGTGGTAGACTTAGGCTTGAATTGACGAAATTGGAAATTTGGCGATTTCGATTAGTAGTGGAGAATTTGGTATCGGGGTCGGAATGGACATCCAGAAGTTGGAGCAGGTTCGTAGAGTCATTTGTGGTGTGTATGCAAAATTTGAGGCTGTTCTGACAAGGTTTCATTGGTTTCGGCGTAGTTTGCAGAATTAGGAAGTTTATAAGTTCTTAGGCTTGAAATCCAAGGTGATTTGGTGTTTTGATGTTGTTTTTAGTGATTCATAGGTTCGACTTGGTTTGAATGATGTTATGGGATGTGTTGGTATGGTTAGTTGAGGTCCCGACGGCCTCGGGGTGGTTACCAGATGGATTTAGCTGTTGAAAAAGTTGCTGATGATTGCTGGTGTTGGGTTTTTGATTTAGGGAAGTGCGGACTGCAAATAATTGGTGCGGACGGCAATAAGATTTCGCAGACCGCGGAGGAATTTCGCGGTCAGTGGTGGAGGCTGGCGTGGACCGCATAAGTTTTATTGCGGCCGTAGGAGATGGGGATTTTCGTGACCACAGTAGGAAATTCACGGACCGCGGGGAGGCGTGCGTTGTAGTAGTGAAAGTTGGCGGACCGCGTAGTAAGAATCCGAGGGGTGCACTATAAATACGGGGTTTAGGGTTTAATTTCATATTTTGGACCTAGAGAGCTGTTCTGGCGATTTTTCGAAGGTTTTTTCAAGAAATTCATCAGGGTAAGTGATTCTAACTCAGATTTGGCTAATATACATGGTTATATCACTGATTTCATCATTTGATTAGTACTTTGGGGTGGAAATTTGGGAAAAATTGTAGAAACTTCATAAAATGGATTTTTGGAAGTTGAATGTTGATTCGAAGTTGGATTTTGATAAATTTGGTATGATTGGACTCGTGAGTGAACGGGTTTCCTAGTTTTGTAATTTTTATGGGATTTAGAGACGTGGGCCCGAGGGCCGGGATTGACCGAATTCAGGATATTTGGTTAATCTCATAATTTTCATGTGGGCTTCATTCCTTTAGCATATATTGATGATAATATACTGATTTTGGATAGATTCGGAGCGTTTGGTGGCCGAGTCAAGCGGAAAAGGCATTGCGGAGTAGAATTTTTGCTTCATTTGAGGTAAGTAACGCTTCCAAACTTGGTTCTGAGGGTTCGAAACTCCGAACTATATGTTATGTGATTAGAATTGAGGTGACACACATGCCAAGTGACGAGCGTGCACCATGAGAATTGTGGTCTGGTTCATTCGATGGCACCACTTAGAGATTTTTTTGCTGATAACCGTGTTTCTATCATGTGACTAAGTAAATGTGCTGTAAATCATGCTAGATATCGTGTTAAGGCTTCACGCTGATACTGTTGAGACCCGAGTGGTCTTCTCTTGCTGTCATCTCATTATTTCATTAATATTATGTACTTAGTCTTATTCGTGCACATCATATCATATCTCAGGCTTAGATATGATTATTTGGCACATCATATCATTGTTTCGGGCTAGTTTCATGGAATTATGAGCCCCTATGTGTGAAACTGGAGAGTGATAACTAAGTGAGGCCGAGAGCCTGATGATGAGTGACATTTATGGGATCAGGGTGCACATCTCAGCGGTTATGATGATGATTATGATAGCGCCTGGGCTGTAGGAGCCCCTCCGGAGTCTGTAACACACTCTTACTTAGCGCAATTGATATTATTGAGAGATGGATCTTCCCTGGACATGGATCTTGTCCGAAGCATTTATATATGGAGATGGATCTTCTCCATAGGGCTAGAATGGCCTTCCTCAATACTCAGTGACTGATGTCAGTGATGTGTATATATTCCGGGATGGATCTTCCCTGGGCAGTGTGAGCTATATACAGTACCGAGTGGTTGTGAGGTTATTATCATTTTATGGATATGGATTTTCTCCATAGGGCTGTATTGGCCTTCCTCATTACTGAGTGACTGCTGTCAGAGATGTATATATTCCAAGATGGATCTTTCGTGGGCCGTGAGAGCCATATACAGTTTGAGTGGACGAGCATTTGAGAGTGGGAGAACATTGTGCATTTCATACAGTTGATGCATTGACATGTATAAGAAGTTGAGTTATATATCTTAAATTGTTGAGATCTGTATTTATCTTATCACTTGATCCGTCTAGTTAACTGAAAGCATGTATACGCTATGTACATTGATTCTGCTATAATTGTTGAGGTGGAGTTCGTCACTACCTATCAGCCCATAGTTTGGGCTTGCTACTTACGGAGTTGGTGTACTCACGTTACCGCCTGCACCTTGTGTGCAGATCTAGGTATCCCAGGCTACGGTAGCGGTTGTTGACCATTTCTTTGCGGATCATCATCGGAGATAGCTAGGTAGCTTCCTGGCGATCGCAGTCCCGCCTTTCTCCTTCCTTATCTTTCTTTTTGTGTATTTTGACTATTCCCAGACAAATGTTGTCTTGTTAAATTTCCGAATAGGTGTAGTACCATCACATGACTTAGTGACACTTGATGTCGGGGTTGTATTTCCCGCATTTGATTTTAATTCATCTCTTTTATTCAGAATTTCAGTTTGAGAAAGGTTATTATCTAACTTTTCAATGAAAAATTGAATTATTTAAGAGTGTGTAGGCTTTCCTAGTTACATAATAGGCGCCATCATAGCCGGTTTGGTTTTGGGTCGTGACAAATATTTTTTGATAAGTTTTAGTTAAACACATGATATGATGAATCTTTGAAATAATATTTTATGCATTATAGAAAAGAGATTTCTTCCTCATAAGAAAATTTATGTTTATAACTTTTCTAGAAATTATGTTCTCATAATAGAAGTTATCTTTACCCATTTTGAGAACTAATAGTACAAAATTTATACTATTGACATTTGGATGGAAAAATTATAATTTTATAACATATATTTTCTAGATATAGTTTATGATATATTAGTATAGTTTAAATTTATAAAGCACTTATGATTTTATTTAAAAATAAATGTGATGAGTTGATTATTAAATAAATTTGAAAGTATGAGACACGGACTTTTAATTTCCAATTTTATTACCAAACATGGATTTGTTATTTATTACACTTACCGTCGATGAGAAAGGACTAAGGGGGATAGGGAATCTAATTTTTTGTTCTAAGTAGGTCCCACCTAATAAATGGACATTCTTATCAATGCTTTGGATAAGGGAAAGACTCTCGGTAAAGGTGTCATATATGTGTATGTATATTAGTATCACTTCTTATGACTCATCCACTCCAAAGGGTTATTAAATTAGTTCGAAAGTAGGACCTATATGTAGTTTACATTACTACTAAGACAAAATAACGTACAAATGCTAATAAGTGGAAACAATTTGAAAGTGAGAATATTCTTTAACTAGCAACTTTATATTTAGAAAGTATTTGTTGCAATGAACCAAAAATGGAAACAACGACGACATCCTTGTTGGTTAACAAGTGAAATTATCTACTGGTGTAACTAGTTAAAGGATGTGATTTTTTTCACTTATTGAGATTACGTGTGAAGAAGGCCAAGTTCGTCGCCTTCGATAAAGTCGTCACTAAAGGTGTGGTAAGGCTAATTCTTCCTTCTTTTTGCATGATCCAAGTAACGATACATAAACGTAATATTATTTTATAAATGGTTTTGTTCTTAGTAGTTAAGAATGTCTACATTATTCATTCCGGTAAAATGATATTCAAAGCATGCCTAAGTATGTTCCTAATTCTTTATTGAGGCATTCATAAATATGTTAATGTTCATAATGTAGTATCATATGCATCATCATTTACCACCGAGCTACGGCCGGTTGGGCACTCAAGCATCATCATTTACCACCAAGCTATAGTCGGTTGGACAATCATGCATCATTATTTACCACCGATCTACGACCGGTTGGGTAGTCATGCATCATCATTTACCACCGAGCTACGGCCGGTTGGGAAGTTATGCATTTACCACCGAGCGACGACAGGTTGGGAAGTTACACATTTACCATCAAGCTATGGTTGACCGGGTAGTCATGCATTTACCATCGTGCTACTGCCGATCGAGCAGTTACCACCGATCGGTCGGACAGTTAACATCACGAGAATGATGTAATTAGAACTATTATATTGTAGTTTATTTATATATATGAGATTTGAATCATTCTATATGTTATGGCCCTCAACGGTAAGCCGTGGGTTACATTTTGACTCTTATCCCTCCCACTAATAGTATCTTATTATTATGTTTTATTTCTGCCTTACATGCTCGGTACATTCTTCGTACTGACGTCCCTTTGCCTGGAGGGGGTAGGGTTGTGATTCGTGCCAAGCAAGTGTAAATAGATGAGGCTAGGACCCTCCACTGTAGGCTGCCTCCAGATATCAACTTTTGGTTCGTGAACTCCACTACTTCTTGGAGTATTGCAGAGTAACGTTCTGTATATTTTTTTTAAAGAGGATGTCGAGAGCCCTATACCGACTTATATATTATGGTCATGTTTTCTTAGAGGTTTTGCAGACAATGTCTTGTGTATAGTTTTAGGTACTACATGTCAACTGCCTTAAGGCAATGTTTAGAAATTAGGGTAAAACATTAAGGCTTTTTGATGAGTCAACAAAGCATAAACTTTCTAATGATATGCTGAGTCTAGTAGGAAGTGACCAGATATTGTGTCTATAGGATTACACATTTATAAATCACCTATGTGAGTGTGAAGTGTAATCCACATCAATGGAAATGAAAGTGTCACGATCCAATTTCCCCTCCGTGTGACGTCGTGACGGCACCTAGTCTTTGTGACTAGGTAAGCCTAAATTTGCGGAATAATGAAATGAAAACAGAAATTCAACACCTAACTGTAGCAATAAAACCATAACTGAATACCATGCCGCTTGGCATGTACAATAACCAGCTCCTTAGTATACCACATAGCATTCCCAAAATCCGGAACATCGTGAATCACAAACTATAGAAGGAAAGTCTATTGTCTATATACATCAGAGTCTACCAAAAGAAAATACAAAAGACAATGGACATGGGGAAGAATATAAGGGGACTCCGAGGTCTGCGGACGCGACAGATATTCTTTGAAGTCTCCAAAGCTGTCCCAGCTCACTGACAATACGGCTGATAAGAAGCACTTGGATCTCCATACGAAAAATATGTGTAGAAGAGTAGCATGAGTACACCATAATCAGTACCCAGTAAGTGCCAATCCTAACCTCGGTCGAGTAGTGACGAGGTCAGGGCAGGGACCTATTGGTATATAGATAATAACATAAGATAAAATGAAATACCGCAGAAAAATAAAGACTGAAATTTACCTAGAAGGAAATAATAGAAGACAACAGCTCAGTACACAGAGAATAACAACAGGAACTATCCCGATATACCATCTCGTAGTCCCAAACGTAAATGTGCAAGGGGATCTCCCGGAATACCGTTCCGTAGTCCCAAAGTAAATATGCAATACAGGGGGATCTCCCGGAATACCGTTCCGTAGTCCCAAAGTAAATATACAGTACATGGGTATCTCTCAGAATACCATTCCGTATTCCCAAATTAAATATGCATTACAAGGGGATCTCCAGGAATACCGTTCTGTAGTCCCAAAGTAAATATGCAGTACAGAGGGATCTCCAGGAATACCGTTCCGTAGTACCAAAGTAAATATGCAGCAAAACAATAGAATTCAATAGTTACGACACGAAATTCTACAGTTCCACCTAAGTACCTATAAGGAAAGGCAGGAAAATTCACTAAACATGTTGCTCGTAGTTGAAGTAAATAGTTAAGGCAAGTAGGCATGCTATTCTATTCTAGACGGATACCACACATGCTGATGAAACTCAAATAATAAGGAAATAAGGTTATTACTTAGTAGAAAATTTGGGTTTTTACACAATTAGCCTATGTACGCACTCATCACGTCACGTACACGACACTCATATATCAAAAACAATACAAATTACGCCATTAATGACTTACAAACCTATTCGAACTACCAGAATTCTATTTCGACCTCGATATCTAATTTTTCCCACTGCTGACCGAAATAGCCAAATTTCCAACTTTCGCCAGTTCAAGCCTAATTCTACCACGGACCTCCAAATTATATTCTGAACACGCTCCTAAGGCCAAAATCACCTAATGGAACTAACATAACCATAGAAATCCCAATCCGAGATCGTTTACTCATAAGTCAACATCCGGTTGACTTTTTCCAACTAAACTACTAAGTATCTCATTCCACTCCAAAACCACTCCAGACCTGGACAACCCAACCCGATGCAACATAATAAAACAGAATAACACATAAAGAAGTAGAAATAGGGGAAAAGTGTCTACAACTCTCGGAACGACCCGTCGGGTCGTTACACACAAAGGGTGATGTTGTTCCACTTGGGAGTGTAAAGCACAAAGGGTGATGCCGTGCCATTTCAATTATATTATCATGTGAGGGAGAGTGTAAAGAACGAATGGTGATGCCGTGCCATTGAGAGTGTAAAACACGAAGGTGATGCCGTATAATTATTTTTATATTATCATTTATTCATGTCAAGTGTGCTTCCGTGCAGGAGAGGACGAGAGACATACATTATATTGTGATATCGTTTTGTTGTGTATACATTCATGCCTTTATCTTGAGATGTTATTGTGCACCTATGTTTTCTATGTGACTAGAAAATATAGGTGCACAATAACATCTCAAGATAAAAGCATGAATATATACACAACAAAATGATATCACAATATAATGTATGTCTCTCGTCCTCGCTTGCACGAAAACACCCTTCGTGCCATGAATATATGATAATATAAAAATAATTTACAACATCACCCATCGTGCTTTTACTCTCATCCTCACCTGATAATATAAATGAAATGGCACGACATCACCCTTCGTGCTTTACACTCTCAATGGCAAGACATCGCCATTCGTGCTTTACACTCTCAAATGGCACAACATCACCCTTCGTGCTTTACACTCTTCTTTACCAAGCACATGTACATCATTAACAAGAAAGGTAGGAAGCATAATAACATCAAGGAAAGTGTTTAAACCAATACACAATGAAATAATTCATATCACAATTTGCCACTGACCACAGCCAAATTCCAAATATGTAGCAGAATCAATAAATTTCTCAAAAAATAGCCCAAGGAGAGGTGAAAAATACTCAGTATAGGGAAAATCCTTCATTAATCCAATTTCTTGATAATTATATTAACTCATCAATTTAAACTTATTTAATAAATATTTGCAGATGAGGATTCCATCATGAATTTAATTCCAAGAAAAATATCAAATCAACAAACACACAGAATTCACATAAAATCCATAACACCAAATTATTATATAAAATACAAGCTTGACAAATAAGGAATGAGGTGTGATAATTCAAGGATTTACGAATTTCAACAATTATCCAATTTAATATAAAAAATACCTAAAACTTTAAACCAATACAATTTGAATATATAAGCCCGAGTACGTATTCGTCACCTCGCGTACACGGCTTCCAAACACATAATTTTCACATAAGACTCAATGCGTAAGGGGTAATTCTTCCACTCGAGGTTAGGCAATATACTTACCTTTTTGAAGTTATACCGATATTACAAAATCATCTTCTTGCTTGAATTGACCTCCGGACAGCTCAAATCCCAATCCATATGGTGAAAATTGCCTCAAAAATTTATTCAATCCGAGCTCCATAGCTCCAAATATGTTAGAAATGGCTGAAACCTCGAAATATAGCTACTGCCCAGGTATTTACTCTTCACGGTCAAGGAAAATGCTTCGCGATCACGAAAAACAACTTTTCTCAGCCAAAAATTTGCCTTTCGTGATCGCGGAAATCGCTTCGCGATCGCAAAGAAAAAGTGCCCAGCTCTTCCAGATAGCCTTTAGTATAATGGTCACGACATTTTATACAAAACTCCAAATTGCAAATAGTTGAACTTTATGAAAACTAGACACCAAGTGCTATAACTTTCATTTGTGGATTATCTCCCACTTCCTTATAGATCACTAGATATAAGCTTCCAAAGTTAGCCCTGTGCAACATAGATTTCCAAACTCTTCCCAAATAGCCTATAGTATATCTACCATAACTCTTTGTACACAACTCCAAATGAAAAATAGTTTACTTTTCTGAAAACTAGACACAAATTTCTACAACTTCCATTTTTTGCATCATCTCCAAATTCATTATAGATTGCGAGATATAAGCTCCCAAAGACGGGTGAGTGCAATAGAGATTTCCTCTTCACAATAGCGAAAAGCATTCTGCGATTGCGATTCACAATGTCCAAACAACAAAATTGCTCTTTGCGATCGTGACCGTTTATCCGCAATCGTGATGCATACCTCTGTGGCCAAAAACCAGTAAATAAAAATGGCCTAGAAATGGTGTGAAACCACACCGAAACTCACCCGAGCCACTCGGGACCCCGTCCGAACATACCAACAAGTCTCAAAACATATTACGGACTTAGTTGAAACATCAAATCACATCAAACAATGCTAAAACCGCGAATCATACTCCAGTTCAAGATAAATGAAACTAAGAAATTTCAACTTCTACATTTGACACTGAAACCTATGAAATCAAGTCCGATTGACCTCAAATTTTACACACAAGTCATAAATTACATAACGGACCTATGAAAAATTTTAGAAGTGGATTCCGACTGCGATATCAAAAAGTCAACTCCCCAGTCAAACTTCCAACTTAAACTTCATATTTTCGCCATTCCAAGCCTAATTTAATTACAGGCTTCCAAATAATTTTTCGGACACACTCTTAAGTCCAAAATCACCACACGAAGCTATTGGAATAATCAAAACTCTATTCCGGGGTTGTTTACTCATAAGTTCAACTTTGGTCAACTCTTTTCATTTAAGCTTCAAAAATGAGAATTGTTCTTTCAATTTAATCCCCAATCTTGTGAAAATCAAACTCGACCACACCCCGGTTCATAATACATATTACGAAGCTGCTTGAGACCTTATGTCACTGAACAAGGCATAAATTCTTAAAATGACAAGTCGGGTAGTTACAGTTTAACATCTCGTGCACCTACTCGTGCTACCGTAACTCAGTTAAGCACATTAGCTAGATCCAATATGAAGATCTTCCATTTTATTTAGTCAAATAAGCCTTAGAGCCAGATTCCAACATCTGAAGTCCTCTAATACGAATACCATTTCAATTACTACATGATTGTATACCCTTACTGAATTCTTACCATGCACCGCATTATTTACATGACCATAATAACATCCTCTGACAACAATAGCCAAAATCCGATGAATCTGATGCTCACAACACACCTAATGACACATATAAGTCTTTTTCCAACTCTTGAAATACCACAACAGAGAAGATGTGCAGAACTCATAACAACCTGCCGAATTACAATTTATGGAGTCTCTCCTCCTGACAAGAACCATTACTTCATTTTGGACTGAATACCAATACTCACTCTTTAATATGCCTCATATAAATCTGCTCGCACTGATCGCAGGTCCAATAATCTCGTTTCACCCAGTACAAGCTGCTCAGGCAATAAGCCACTTCGGACACTGCCAAAAGTCTCATATGATGCCACAATGTGCGAATAAGCTATAAACTCGAATGTGATACATAAGGGATAATGAACTCTGGAAAGAGTTACTCAACCCACGTAGCTAATTAAACAACCGAAAGGATGTTAGGAACCTTCCTCAATAAATGAAAGGCAAAAACACCATAATAGATATGGTAAACTACACTCAATATCACACTGTTGCGGAGTGCAACCCGATCCAACCATGATACCATTATGGCACACAACCCGATCCAACCATGATACACGTGGCGTGCCACACGATCCACACCCAATATACCCGTGGCGGCGTGCCACCTGATCCACACAAAATAATCTATAAGGGAGTACTTACCGAGCTAAAATGTTCATACATGCAAAATACCCGAATATCAACCACCAACACGCGAAGTGCATATTACGAATCCTGGGGAGATGGATAGAGCCATACACTACGAAAATCAAGCACCACTAAGGTGCAATAATGGACCTCTATGTTGAGAGCCTTCCTGCTCTCACAACACCATAAATTTTCATGGGATCTCAATACGAGTGTGAATAATCAAACTGTATCACAACCCACATGGAACAATAGAGTATTACATGAAATAGCTGATGACAGAAATAACTTCTAAGGCCAAAGACCCCTCCGAAAACAACGCTATGCTGGAATGAACACATGCGGCCTGATATAGAGCCCACATTAACATTTAGATCCATCCATGGATCTCAAACCGATTCTGATCATACTATTCTGGGCTAAATATCCCCTCACGGACCCACAATGACCTATTCACGACACATAAGAACAACTGTCATATTTGGAAAAAACATTCACAGTCTATAATCCAAATGAACCGAGCGCCCTTCAGGCATAAATTCTCAAACTAGTGATAGTACCACAATCTGCACACTCGGTTCCAATCTTCAATCAAGAAAGTGACTACATGCCACACTTATATAATCTTCCTATGGGACACGCTCCCACGACCTTCAGCACCAGGTAAAAAGTCTGCACCTACGTACTGTCGGCCATATTAATGCAGCTTACTCTAAACATTTGAATTCTTCCCTGCTTATCCGAGCTCTTGACATCCTTGTCGACATCAACTGCAACCTTGGTCCTCAACCTCCAATTCCCATGCTGCTCACTGGACCTAGCATGCCAATACGTGAGAGCACCAAAATTCCATAATAACCTTTGATCCACTAATAGAGTAAACACTTCATCATATAGAAATCTTTTACTTATCTCATTTCAGAAGAACAAATGCAGCATGCAAATAAATTCCCAAACGGCAGAAAATACAACCTCGTGTCGTGATTTAAACTGCCATAACTCTTCTAGAAATCCCTTTAAACAACAAAGCCATATGAATCGAATACCTCTCAAATCAACCAAGTTGCGGTGGCGCTTAAGACCAAGTGTACAACCACCAACCACATGTATAACTCAACACGCTGAAGTAACTGATCATTGCGACCATCATGCCAGTTCAACCATTCCTAACCGATCCGACTTCTTCTTATTTACCCTGGGCTTGCCTTAGGAATAATGATGGTTCCATTGAAAACACGACGAACTCAAATCCGCACTAATCCTGAGTGACCTTATTTCAAGAGACCATGTTGTCTCAAAACCCACGAACCATCTCATACCCTTCTTGTGCGCATATTCACATATTCAATTGGTACACCCATTCAGATAACCCCTCTGTGAATCCGAGGTTAGTTTCTCCCATTCATCAAATGCCACACTACAGACCAAAGATAACGTAGAGCACTCCAAGCCGCTTGTCATAATCCACTACAAAATATCAATACTTCACCATACTACTGGCTCGAAATCCTTAGGCACCACACTATGAACCCACTACAACCATCATTGAGAGTCACCCGCTCTGACTTGTTCCCAATTACGATCAAACTCCGAGGCCCTGCTAGCACATGCACACCATCTCAAAGAAGAAACCGGTTGAATTCCTTTCTTTGGACATCACATCTACACGAAGCACCAACTACGAGCCTTCCCAAAGCCTAAACATGAATCGATAAGGCCAATTGTAGCACACATTCCTCAAATCCTTGGCTCAAATCACCACTGATGTTCTCTTTCCTTACCCATAACAACCCCCAAATATGCCGATAACTAGAAACCTCACAAGTAGACAACCATGAAATCCGATTGTAGGCGGTGGGGCTTACTCACTTAAGCTTCAAGCTAGAATTACATGACCCTGGACTCTATCAATATGGCTTCTTCCTTACTGACATGACCTCGCGCAATCGACCCATCAAATTACTCAAAATATTCTTGTTTACCATTTCATGAACGCTCTGAATCACTAGCCACATTTATATATTCGACCTTTTACTGGATAGACAATATAAATTCTTCGTAGAAGCTTCATCTACACCATGAAACAACTAAACTGCTCACGGGAAATAACCCACATGTTGAAATTCCATGCCGACATCTTCCAACAACGCTGCCCCGAGTATAATTACCACGAAACCGATAAACCATCCTCAGCCCATGCTCGTTCACCAGTTGTACAAGTCCGTTCACTCCTCATGGACATCAACTAAAGAAGAGACAATACATTCCAATCCAAAGTCGTGTTGTATCCTTCTTCATACCATGCAACTCTTTTCCGCTGTATGAAACCCTTCTCCGTATAGCAACAATTATTCCAAATTAAGTTCGTAGACATAGTCATTGTCCACCATGAGCTCCAAATCATTCTAAAATTTCCTCAACGCGTATCACTATCCTACCATAGAAACCATCTGCTATTCTACCACTCTCTCACTTTGGTCAGACCCTCTCCTTTAAGCAACTACCCGACTTTTGTTTCTTACACTTGGACTTCTAGATATTCAACCACCGCAAGACACCTCCCATATGTCCTTCCTCATCCTTTGTTTCCCAGTTGTTGCCTTAAATCAAAATCTATCTCTATAGCACTTGAACCAATAAATCACTACCGACTTTAAACCTCCCTGACCATCATCTTCCTTGAGCCCTCAATACCCAGACCAACGGTTTAGTCCTGAACCACCGCACACCGCAATCTATGATAGCCTTTTCCTCGACACTATTTCACACTACCCTGCTTCGAAGGAAAACCGATGAAGACCATAACACCGGAGAACTTAACACATTCAATCCAAGGCGGATAAACCACATCACAGATGAAAACTTCACCATGCTCGAAATACCAAGTCTCGTTACTCCGTCAACCCAAACTTGGACATTCATAGTCTGATTGCCTTTCCTTCGCCGGAAATAAAATACTGGATCTCTGAATCATGCACTGAGTAAACCTCCTTCCAAGTCATTCACTGCTTTGACGCATAGACAAACATCTTATCATTACACAAACATGGTGCACTAGCAAAGCACAAATCGTCATAATAATAAATTCCAAATCTCAACACCTTAGGTCATACTGATACTGGGCTGAAATGATAGATCATTCTTCGCAAGGCGATGACAGTAGCCCAATCAAATAAGCAGGGAGAAACATCATGCACCACATCTATAGTATCATTAAAATACCTCGATCCCTGATCTACGAACTTCTAAGGTTTTTTTAAAAGTAAATGTCCGAAAGAGATACAACTCTTTTCGAAATGAAAGAAACAGTAAAGTGTAATGTATAGAAGGGGACGCCAGGTTCTACGGATGCTGACAGATCTACCTTGGGTCTCCTATCATACAAATCCTGCAGTCAACCTCACAGTCAGCTCGGACCAGCACCAAAGGAAGTGCAGAGTACAGTATCAGTACAACCGACCCCATGTACTGGCAAGTGCTGATCCTAACCTTGACGAAGTAGTGATGAGTCTAAGGAGGGTCACTCACACTACAACCTATACATAGTATATATAATAAAAGCATGATAGGAAATGCAGAATAGAAGAAAGCAGTAAATTGCAAGAAATAAGTCAACTCCCGGAGATATATCAATAGTGTACAGGGAAAACATAAACACATAAGTTGTTGTGTCGCGCAACCCGATCTCACCGTACATCTCATATTCCCAACTTATTTCCTCCTAATAGCATAAATGACAGTGAATACAAATAAAAGTGTTGCGACGTGAAACCTGATCCCATCATATCACAATAATACAATCATAGTTCCCCCTTATTCGACCAAACAATCAACCCTTATTACACCTGTTGCGACGTGCAATCGGTTCCCACCGCTCAGTATCAAATCACCCTTATTCCACTTCAATATATATCACCATTATTCCTCATGTTGCAGCATACAACCCGATCCCACCATATCAATATTAATTACTCAATATGTACAAAAATTTCACAATTTAAGTCACAGAATCCTTTCACAAAACTCAAACCTCAAGTTGAAACCAATAGGAATCTTGTACACCTTGAAAGTTCACATAAGTAATACTACACAGCGAGACCAATTCAGAATATACAGTAGAAAGGTACCGATAAAACATATTAAGCATATAATAGGAGATGGTGGAACTATGGAAAGAACAATATCATGAACAAAGGAAAACAATGTTTAACAAGTAGCAATTAGGCATGGGAACACAATTAGAGCATCTAACAGTTAAGACACAGAAAGAGATAATATGAGAAAAACGGGAAAACAGATAAATTGGTGGCGCATAAGTACTCATCACCTCACATATATGCCGCTCACATGAGTTTCACATAGCAAATGGTCTGAGGATTCCTAATTCCCTCAAGTCAAAGTTAGACAAAACACTTACCTCGCTGCACATGCCACTCAATGCTCAATTACATATTTTCCTCTAGAATCCACCTCCAAAATACTCGTATTGATCCACAAACGACTCAATAATATCAAATATTGCTAAAGAAATTTATTACAATGCAAAAATTTAGATTCCCCAAACTTTTCCCCAAAAAGTCAAAAATCGACCCTAGGCTCGCTTGGTCAAAACTCGAGGTTCGGACCAAAATCCATTCACCCGTTCAACCCACGAGCCAGATTATACAATTAAATTCGAAATCAGACTCCCAAATTAAGGTCTAAATCCCTAATTTGCAACCCCTCTCCAATTATTCCCAAATCCCTAGTTTTCTTCCATGAAAGAACAAAGATTAGGGCCAGGAATTTAATGGGTGAGATAGAAATGGAAGAAAATGAGTCAAAGAGTACAAACCTATGAATGGATGTTGATTTTTCTCTTCAAAATCTCACCTAGACCGAGTTCGAATGGAGAGTTTATGAAAAATGTGTAGAATCCCGTTTTAGTTCTGTTTTAAGGTCTTGGCGTCAGGCATTCTTCGCATTCGCGAATATCCTGCCGTGTTCGCAAAGTGCAGCAGCCCGAATAGCTTTCACGTTCGCGAAGGATTTCACGCGTTTTCCATGGTCTATTCCCCTTGGCCATCGCGTTCGCGAGCCTTGTCTAAAATTCGTATAGAACAACCCACTGATCCCCAGCCCACGTCCAAAAAGTCTACGCGTTCGCGTGTTTCCTGTCGCATTCGTGAAGAGCAGACCTCCAACGCTCTGTGTTCGCGACCATGGCCTCGCCTTCGTGTAGAAAAACCCATCCCCCAGCCCAGCTCAATCTTCGCGTTCGCGAGAGTACCTTCAAGAACGCGAAGAAGGAAACCAGAAGGCACATGAAACTGCAGAAAAAACCGGATTTCTAAGTTTCAAAACACGCGTAGTCTATCCGAAACTCAGCTGAGCCCTCGGGGATCCAAACCAAACATGCACACAAGTACTAAAACATCATATGAACTCTCTCGCGCTATCAAAATACCAAAATAACGCCAAGAAGCACGAATCAGACACCAAATCAAATGAACTTTTCAAGAAAACTTTAAAACTTCTATTTTCACAACCGAACATCCAAATCGCGTCAAATCAACTACGTTTCTCACCAAATTCAACAGACAAGTCATAAATATTATAGTGCACCTGTACCACGCTTTGGAACAAAAATACGGACCCGGTATCAACAAGACCAAATATCAGTCAATTCTTAAAATAATCGAACTTTTAATTTTTCATCAAAATTCCATATCTCGAGCTAGGGACCTCGGGACCGTCAAAACACGGATCTACATTTTTTACTCAAATCGTTGACCAAAGTCAACTCAAATTAATTTTTAAGGCAAAATTCTTATTTTATCAGTTTTTAATACATAAGCCTTCCGGAAGAACACCCGTACTGCGCATGCAAATCGAGGAAGGCTACGATGAGGTTTTTGAGACCTTGAAACGTAGAATTAGGTTCTAAAATATAGGATGACCTATCGGATCATCACAAACATATTTTGTCGTATTTTTATTTTATGATTTTTTCTAAAATCTAAATGAAACTTGAAAATCTAAATATGGAGACTAAAAGAAGAACCCGCTCTTCTTTGAATGCTAGCTTCTGTCCCAATTTTTTTTTCTTCTCCCTGATAAATCTGAAAGAGATGATAATAATAACAATAATATACAGGTCTCAAGAAGCATCAGTGCTTCTTTCCCCAAGCTTTCCAATCCGAAAATTTATTATTATCTTATTCCAACCTTAATTTTTCTATCTTGCACCAATTAATGTTGAAATGACCTACATACCTCCAAATCAAATCCCGGGCACGCTCCTAAGAGTAAAATCACCATACGAAGCTATTGAAACCATGAAAACTATATTCCAGAGTCTTCTACACAAAAATCACAATACGACTAACTTTTTCAACTTAAACCTTTAACTTAGAGACTATATGTCCCATTCCACTTTGAAACTAAAACGAAGCACCCCGGTAAGTTACATAACCAAAATATAGCACAGAGGAGGTAACAAATAGGGGATCGGGGATAGCACTCCCAAAATGACCGGCCGTGTTGTTACATCCTCCCCGTTTTAAATAAATATTCGTCCTCGAACGAGTATAGAGGCATAACTGAAGTGGTGAAAAGATGAGGATAATAGCTACGTATATCATGCTCGGTCTCCCAAATAGCTTCCTCGATCAGATGACCCCTCCACTATACTTTTACTGAAACAATGCTCTTCGATCTCAACTTTCTAACATGTCTGTCCAAATTGTCCATTGGTTCCTCAACGTAAGATAGATCCTTGTCCAACTGGACTAAGCTAAAGTCTATCACATGATATGGATCACCGCGATACTTCCGAAGCATGGAAACATAGAACATTGGATGAACTGTAGTGAGGCTAGGTGGTAATGCAAGTCTGTAAGCCAACTCTCCAACCCTATCAAGAATTTCAAAAGGCCCGATATACCTAGGGCATAACTTGGCCTTCTTTCTGAACCTCATAACACCCTTCATGGGAGAAATCCGGAGCAAGACCCGCTCACCAACCATGAATGCAACATTACAATATTCCGTTCCACATAACTCTTCTGTCTAGATTAGGCTGTACGAAGTCGATCCTGAATCAATTTAAACTTTTCCAAAGCATCCTGAACCAAGTCTGTACCCAATAGCCTAGCCTCACCCTGATCCAACTAACCCACTAGAGACTGACACCGCCTCCGATATAAGGTCTCATATGGAGCCATCTGAATGCTCGATTGGTAGCTGTTGTTGTAGGGAAACTCCGCAAGTGGAAAGAAATGATCCCAAGCACGACCAAAATCCATCACACACACACGGAGCATATACTCTAATATCTGAATATTTCACTCAGACTGTCCGCCCGTCTGAGGGTGAAATGATGAACTCAACTCTACCCGAGTATCTAACTCACGTTGTACGCCTCTTAAGAACTGTGATGTAAACTGTGTACCCCGGTCAGAGATGATAGATACCGGTATGACATGAATACTGACAATCTCGCGAATGTAAACCTCAGTCAGTTGCTCTGAAGAGTAAGTAGTAATAACAGTAACGACATGAGCTAACTTTGTCAATCTATCCACAATCACCCAAACTGCATCGAACTTCTTTTGAGTCCGTGGGAGCCCAACAAAAAAATCTATAGTGATCCGCTCCCATTTTCCATTCTAGAATCTCTAACTTCTGAAGTAAACCACCCGGTCGCTGATGCTCATACTTCACCTGCTGACAATTTAGGTACGGGGAGACATACTTCACTGTGTCTTCTTCATCCTCCTCTACAATTAGTGTTGTCTCAAGTCCTGATACATCTTCGCGACACCTGGATGAATGGAGTACTACGAACTGTGAGCCTCCTGGAGAATTAACTCACATAATTCATCTACATTGGGCACACATAGCCTGCCCTGCATCCGTAATACACTGTCATCCCCAGTAGTGACTTCCTTGGCATCACTGTATTGAACCGTGTCCTTAAGGACAAGTATATGGCGGTCATTATACTGACGCTCCCTGATACGATCATACAGAGAAGAATGAGAAAACACACAAGCCAAGTCTGGGCTCGGCTAGCAAACATACAATCTAATGAAATGGTTGGCCAAGGCATGAACATCCAAGGCTGAAGGCCTTTCTGCTACTGGTAGATATGCTAAACGTCCCAAACTCTCCACTTTATGACTCAGGGCATCGGCCACCACATTGGCCTTACCATGATGATAAAGAATGGCGATGTCATAATCCTTAAGAAACTCTAACCATCTCCACTGCTGAAAATAAGATCCTTCTATTTAAACAAATACTGTAGACTCCGGTGATTGGTATAGACCTCACAATAGACACCATACAAATAATGCCGCAAAATATTCAAGGCATGAACAATAGCTACTAACTCAAGGTCGTGAACCGGATAATTCTTCTCATGTAACTTTAACTGTATGGACACATAGGCAATCACCCTACTATGTAGCATCAACACTGCGCCGAGACTAATACACGACGCGTCATAATACACAGTATAAGACCATGAAACTTGTAGGCAATACCAATATTGGGGTTGTAGTCAAAGTTGTCTGTAGTTTTTGAAATCTCTTTTCTCACTTCTCGGTCCACGTGAACCGAGCACCATTATGGGTCAATCTGGTCATAGATTAGGCAATATAAGAGAAACCCTCTAAAATCGGCGATAGTACCCCGCCAAGACAAGAAAACTCCGGATCTCCGTGGCTGAGGATGGTATGGACCAACTCTGCACTGCCTCAATCTTCTTCGGATCTACCTTGATCCCCTCGCCCGAAACTATATGACCCAAAAATCCCACTGAATCAAGCTAGAATTCACACTTTGAAAATTTTGCATATAACTTCTTTTCTCTCAAAGTCTAAAGCACAAGCCTGAGGTGTTGTTCATGATCCTCCCGACTCTAGGAGACACCAGAATGTCGTTAATAAACACAATGACGAATGAGTCAAGATAGGGCTAAAATACATTATTCATCAAACCCATAAATGTTGTTGGGGCGTTGGTCAGTCTAAAAGACATCACAAGAAACTCGTAATGACCATACCGAGTCTTGAAAGCAGTCTTCGGGGTATATGGCTCCAAATCTTCAAATAGGTCATCAATACGGGGCATGGGTACCTGCTATTTACTGTAACCTTGTTCAACTGGCGGTAATCACTACACATCCACATAGAACTATACTTTTTCTTCACAAATAAGGCAGGAGCACCCAAGGTGACAATAAGGTGGAATAGAAACGTGATGAGTGTCTGGTAACAAATCAATGCCAAAGTCAATATCTCTATCGGGTGGCATGCCCAGATGATCAGCTAGAAAAACATCTGCAAAATCCCTCACTACTAGTACTGACTTGATAGTAGGAGTATCAACACTAACATCTCGTACATAGTCTAGATACACATCACATCCCTTCTCAACCATTCTTTGAGCCTTAGAAATGAAACAACCCTGCTAGGAACATAATCTAAGGTACCTCTCCACTCTAGCCACGGTAACCTAGAAAAGCCAATGTCATCATCTTGGTGTGACAATCAAGGATAGCGTGATAGGGTGACAACCAGTCTATGCCCAAAATAATATCAAAATCCATCATAGTAAGCAATAATAATTCAGTTCTGATCTCAAAACCACTTATAACAATCAAACAGGACTGATACATGTGGTCAACAATAATAGATTCACTCACAGGTGTAGATATATAAAAAGAAGAACTCAAAGAATCACAGGGTACGCCCATATATCGGGCAATATAAGATGAAACATAAGAATAAGTGGAGCGTGGATCAAATAAGACGGATGCATCTCCATGAAAGACCATAACAATACCTTTGATAACAGTATGAGATGCAACTACCTCCGTCCTAGAAGGAAGGGCATAATATATGGCTTGGCCTCCCCCTCTAGGGCGGCCTCTACCTGTCCGACCTCCACCCATAGTTGGTTGTGCTGGTAGAGTGGAAACTGCTCCAGTAATCATGGTCTGAGAACCCTGATGGCCTTGTGGAATTGGTGGGGCCTGAGAGATCTGTGGAGGCTCACCCCTTTCTAAGTCTGGGGAAATCCCTTACCATATGACAAGTGTCGCCACACTCAAAATAAGCTCTCAGAGGATGTGGCTGCTGCGACGGGCTCGAGCCTGGTCGACTGGACTGGCCACTAGAAACACCTCATACAAGAGGCACACTAGACATTGGCGGTGCATAATAGGGATCTTGGGGACTAGGAGTGGCCAGAGTACCATTAGCGGTTGGAAATGCTAAATGAATAGGGTGACTCCCATAACCCCTAGCTTGACGAGCTGTAGATGGGACATAATAGTTGTTATATGTGCCAGAATCTTGAGGTCTCTTAACTTCTATCTCTTCTATCTCCCGGATCTGCATACCCTCTAATATCCTAGCAATTGACATAACCTGCTAGTATGCGATGTCCATCTCCAGCTATCGGGCCAAATTGAATATTATACTTGGGTGGATCCCCTCAATAAATCGACGAACCCACTCTCGAATAGCAGCAACCAAGGCTGGTGCATGCCTAGCCAAATCATAGAATCGGACCGCATACTCTAACACGATCATAGAGCCCTGGCGCAACTGCTCAAAGTCTACGCCATGCATATCTAAGACTCCGAGGAACATATTCCCTCCAGAACATATCTGAAAACTGAGTCCAAGTGAGTGAAGCTGCCTCAACAAAACTATCCAACTTGTATGCCCGCCACCACTGGTAGGCTACTCCTCTAAGCTAGAATGTCGTGAAAGAAACCCCACTAGAATCCACAATACCCATAGTTTGGAGGATGCAGTGACATTCTTCAAGAAAACCCTGAGCATCATCTAAAGCCAAACCGGTGAAAGTGGGAGGGTGGTACTTCATGTACCTCTCGAGCCTGAGATATTCCCCCTCCGAAATAGCTACCCTAACCTCGAGCTGAACTGGGACAACTAGTTGCACTGGTATAACCTCTGCGGCATGGTCAACTTGGGCCCGTGGATCTAGGGTAGGGGAGGCGAGAGTCTGTGCTCCTCCCCCGGCCTGAGATGTGGCACGAGCAAGTGGAATGAACCATGCCTGAGCTAGAGTGCCAAACATGCTCAAAAACTTAGCAAGAGTCTCCTGAAGTGCAGGGGTAGTAACAGGCGTCTCGTGTGCCTTCTCTCCAACTGGAGCTACTGGTGGCTCCTCTTCTAGAACTCGTACAGGTGCTCTGGCTACACCACATGGTCTTCCTCGGCCTCTGGCTCCAATTCTGTCCCGATCCCAATCTCTTGCGGCTCCAACAGGGGGCCCGGGTGTCTGATCATCGGATCTAGTCGTGCGTGTCGTCACCATCTGTGAGAGAATACAAAGACAATGGTTTGAAGTCAACAAATGTGCATGATAAGGAATCAAAGAAGTGAAAGTTTTCCTAACAGTTCCATATCCTCCTGAAGATAAGTACAAACGTCTCCGTACCGATCCGCGAGACTCTACTAAACTTGCTTGTGACTCATAACACCTATGAACCTAGAGCTCTGATAACAACTTGTCACGGCCCCACATTCCTCTCTGTAGGATGTCATGATGGAACATATTCTCTATGACTAGGTAAACCTAACAATTTACGAAATATATTAAATAATAAACTGAACTCCAATCTCAACAATTGATATATAAATATAAAACTACAAATCCATAATCACAACTACCAAAACCCGGTAGAAATAAGTCACAATCTTCTAAGAATTTATTCTGAGTGTCTCAATGCATTAGAGTCTAAAGAGAAATCAGGAAGACAACATAATAAGGATAGAGACTATCAGGTCTGCGGACGCTGGCATATGTACCTTGAAGTCTCCATGTATAGCTAGTTCACTGATACCTGGTCTGATAGGAAGTACCTGGATCTGCACAAAAATATTTGAAGAAGTGTAGTGTGAGTGCACCGCAACGGTATCCATTAAGTGTAAACCCTAACCTCGGTAGAGTAGTAACAAGGTCAACTCATGGCCCTACTGGCTTAAGAGAAAAGTAAGGCAGAAGATATAATAATATTTTTGAAATGACTGAGGATTTAAACAATAAGAAGTTTTAGAAAATATCAGCATAGTAAATAGAGGTAAACAACAGGGGCACTCCCGAGGTAGCGCCTCGTAGTCCCAAAAGTAAATCTACAGTACGAGGGATCTCCTGAGGAACCGCCTCGTAGTTCCAAAAGTAAATATGTAGTACAGGGGAATCTTCCGAGGAACCGCCTCGTAGTACCAAAAGTAAATATGAAGTACAGGGGAATCTCCCGAGTAAAAGCCTCGTAGTCCCAGAGTAAATATGCAGTCGATAGCCAAAGGAACAACGAATTTACAGCAAAAGTATTACAGTTAAAAATTTAATTCAAATCAAGCAAAACAGGTAGTTCAACTAAGCATGTTGCACAATTTAAAAGTAATAATTAAGGCTCTTAGGCATGCGATACTACGCTAAAGGTGATCACTACATATGCAAAGGCAACTCAGTAAAGGAATTTAAAAGAAGACAACTCAGCAAGAACCGAAATTTTCCACAATTAGCCCGTGTAAGCACTCGTCATCTTGCGTAAACGACACTCACATCTTACAAATAGTTACAACAGTATCAGAACCTAAAGAGATTTCCCCCACGCAAAGTTAGACAAGTCACTTACCTCAAGTCTCGCTCAATCAGTCGATAAGGATGCATTTTCCTCGATTTTCCAACTCCAATCGAATCAAATCTAGCCAAAACAATTTCGTACTATAAATACAACTATATAAAATTAATTCAAACAATAAAATTACAATCTTTACAAAAAAATAATTAGTTAACCCGAACCCGTGCCTCAAAATCCGACAAAAAATACAAAAATCCGAAACTCATTCAACGACGAATTCAACCATACCAATCGGCAGAATGAACATCCAATAAATAGAAATCGAAACCATTTAAGAAAGATATAACTAGGGAACACTAAAATAACAAAAGTGAGAAAAAGTGAATCAAGCCATCAGACAGAGCCAGATTTCCAACTCTATCCATGTCAGATTTCTAGGTTCACACTTAATCAAACTTAAAAATTGTTTTGTTTCTTTTTTATTTGTAATCCTACAACGCAATTGCGTGTTGACTTGCCCCTCCAGTTTCAAATTACTCCTGATCATTTTAATACCCCAAACAAACCAAGATCAAGCTCACATTCTTATGGATACTATACTAAAATATGCAAATTACTAAAGAAACTCATTTTCACAAACATGCCAAGCATCCAACTTGATGACAAAAACTCTTTAGGATACTGAGATACTAAATTCATTAATGCTAAGTTCCAGCCTTTATGATTTACAAGAATAAAGAGAATTCAACTCCAATAGTAGTCTAAAACCAACTTCACGTCAACTTTAATAGACTAGAAAAGTAAATAGTGCTAAATTAACTTTGCGATAAATATGATGATTCATTTTACTTGAAGATTGTAAAAGGCCGATTGAGAACTTTTAACTCATATAATTCATGTTCAAATCATAAAAAAGTAAAAAAATAAGTAAACACATGGACAATATCTTTCTTTTTAGTAGCTTTCTAATAATAAAGAATCATATGAATATCCACTCCCTATTTGACTAAAAACCAAATCAAATGCAAATTCAACTCAAAATAAGTTCACTCGATCCTAATAAATATCCATAGATAAAAGTATATAAGAAGCGAAATATCCCGAAGACTGCTTTCAGGACCAGATATGGTCACTATGAGTTTCTTGTTATGTTTTTTGGGCTGACCAATGCCCCATCAGCTTTTATGCACTTGATGCATAGTGTGTTTCAGACTTATGTTGACTCATTCATCATTGTGTTTATTGACGACATTCTGGTGTACTCCCGGACTCGGGAAGATCATGAGCAGCACCTGAGGACTGCACTTCAGACCTTGAGAGAAAAGAAGTTATGTGGAAAATTTTTAAAGTATGAGTTTTGGCTGGACTTAGTGGCATTCTTGGGTCATATAGTATCAAGTGATGGGATCCAAGTGGATCCGAAGAAGATTGAAGCAGTGCAGAGTTGGCCAATACCGTCCTCAGCTACAGAGATCCGGAGTTTTCTTGGTTTTGCGAGGTATTACCGTCGCTTTGTAGAGGGATTCTCATCTATTGCAACACCTATGACCAGGCTGACCTACAAGGGTGCTTCGTTTAAGTGGACAGAGGAATATGAGGAGAGTTTTCAGAAGATCAAGACATCTTTGACTACAACACAAATATTAGTATTGCCAAAGGGTTCGGGGTCTTATATTGTATATTGTGATGCATCGCAGATTGGTCTTGGCGCGCTGTTGATGCAGGACAGTAGGGTGATTGCCTACGCGTTCAGACATCTGAAGATGCATGAAAAGAACTATCATTTCCACGACCTTGAGTTAGCAGCTATTGTTCATGCCTTGAAGATTTATCGGCATTATTTGTTCGGTGTTCCTTGTGAGATTTACACCAATCATCGGAGTTTTCAGCATTTGTTCAACCAAAAAGTTATTAACTTGCGTCAGTGGTGGTGGTTGGAGCTACTTAAGGACTATGATATCACTATTTTGTACTATCCAGATAAGGCTAATGTGGTGGCCGCTTCTTTGTGTCCGGGCAGAGAGTTTGGGGAGGTTAGCATATCCACCAGCAGCAGATAGGCCATTGGCATTAGATGTTCAGGCTTTAGACATCCAGTTTTGAAATTGGATATTTTTTGAGCCGAGTCGAGTTTTTGTTTCTGTGGTCTCTCGATCTTCTGTATCAGGGAGCGTCAATATGATGACCCTTATCTGCTTGTCTTTAAGGACATGGTCCGTCACGGTGATTCTAAGAAGGTCACTATTAGAGATAATGGTGCATTAAGGATGCAGGGCAGGCCATGTGTGCCCAATGTAGATGGTTTACATGAGTTGATTCTCCAGGAGGCCCACAGTTCGCGGTACTCTATTCATCGGAGTGCCGCTGTCACGCCCTGAAATTCCACCATCAGGCCGTGATGGCGTCTAACGTTGAACCCGCTAGACAAGCCAATGTGTATATATAAACTAACATATTAACATCAATTTAATAGGATAAACTAAACGGTTCACAGTTTAACAACGGAAATAAATATGGTTTCAAGCTAAATAAGGACAACATAATACAACGACACACAATTTTTTCCCAAAACCTGGAGTCACAAACTCACGAATTGTCTACAAGAGTGCTAAATACAAGTCTGAAAAGAAATACATGACTGTCTCTGAAACTAGGGAAAAACAAGACAGAAGTGGAGATAAAGGGATGGAAGAGACGCCAAGGACCACGAACGCTAGCGGGTATACCTTGAAGCCTCTATGATAAGCTGGAAGACACTCTCACTAATGATGTCCTATGGGTCCGGCTGCGTAATCTGCACAACATAAAGAAGTGCAGGTGTAGCATCAGTACAACCGACCCCACGTACTGAGTAAGTGTCGAGCCTAACCTCGACGAAGTAGTGACGAGGCTAAGACACGACAACAAAATGTACCTGTGCAGTTCAATAGTATAGCGGCACAGCATGTCCCCTCGTGCATAATAATAATAAACATGGCACGAAATGTCCTCTCGTGCATAATAAATATAAACATGGAAGGGAATGTCCCCTCGTGCATAATAAATATAAACATGGCAGAGAATGTCCCCTCGTGCATAATAAATATAAACATGGAACGGATTGTCCCCTCGTGCATAATAAATATAAACATGGCACGGAATGTCCCCTCGTGCATAAAAAATATAAACATGGCACGGAATGTCTCCTCGTGCATAATAATATAAAACATGGCACGACATCACCCTTCGTGCTTTAACACTCTTCCTCACCCAAACAGCAATCACAAACAAGGGCAAGGAAATAAACAGAGTAAAAATAGAAATCCCGGCAAGGGAACATCAATTAAACAATTAAATCCCGGCAAGGGAACGTCAATTAAACAATTAAATCCCGACAAGGGAACTATACAACGATGACCCGACAAGGTTACATTTCAATAACTCATTTTCTTTCTTTCACTTTCATTTTCATCATTTATTCTATTACTCGAGTCAATGCTCCAAAGGATGTAATTATCTCATATTCCTTAATCATTCATTTCACAATTTGAGCCAATGCTCCACGGATGTAATTATCTCATATATCTTCATTATTCGTTTTACAATTTGAGTCAATGCTCCAAAGATGCTTAAAGATTACAATTCTCTTCACATGCCCTTTACAACATATAGAAATCTTCAATTAGGCATATAAAGTACAACAAAGTTAGAATATTCACAGTATAGGGACTCACGATCATGCTAGACACCAAAGTATAGATACTCGTCACCATGCCTATACATCATATTTGACAATTAGCAAATAAAAAATAATACTCAACTCCTACTTCCTCAAGCTAAGCTTAGACTAAACCCTTACCTCGGGTCCAAAGTATAGCAATCAACCCTCTAACATCGCGTTTCCTTTAGAATTCAACTCCGGAATGGTATTATCTAGACATAATCAACTCAATTATATCAATAAGGATTCAAGGATTCAATTACATCGCCTAATTATCCGTTTCCTAGCATTCTTTCAAATTTATCAAAATTCGACCCCAGGCCCGCTCGCTCGGATTCTTGCAATTCTCGAAGGGAACACTCACCCAAAGCCTAAGGATCATAAATATATGATTTTTTCTTGATTTCATGGCCAATTCACAGAAAATTCTAAAGTGACCACAAGTTCTAGGTTACTACCCAATTTCTTGAACTTTTGCACTAGTTTATGTAGTTAATTAGGCTAGGATGCATGCATGTAACAAATTTCCAGGTGGAATTCACTTAACTTATGAGACCTGGTTGATAGCTCTTAAAATGGAGGAAATCGCCTAAGGAAGAAGATGGAAAATGAGAAAAATGGGTTTAAAACCCATTTTTAAAACTCACTGCCTGAACAGTGAAATCGCACTTGCGGCTCTGGGGACCGCATCTGCGGTCTCGCACTTGCGAGAAGAATCTCGCACCTGCGGAATTGGGCTAGGGGGTCTGGGATCGCACCTACGAAGTGGAGACCGCACCTGCAGTCTCGCACCTGCGAGAAATGCTCCGCACCTGCGATGGCTGGCCAGGCCACTAGTGATCGCATCTGCGATCCCTGGGACCACACCTGAGGTCTTGCACCTGCGATGCTGGGCAACCGCACCTGCGGTCACACCAGATCAGGTGCACCAACAGCCTTGTTTGCACGTTTTTAGCCCCGTTAGGTGCCTGGAAGGCACTTGGGCGCCCCAGATCCCTAGTCCAAATATACAACGAGTCTGAAATCATATTACGAACTCGCTCAAGCCTTCGGAACACTCAAAACAAAGCTAAAACGCGAAATCACACCCCCAAACCTCAAGAACAAAACTTAGGAATTTTAAGGTTTCTAAACTTTGCTAACAACGTGCCGAACTGAACTATGCAACTCGGAATAATACCAAATTTCACAGATAACTCCCACAACATCCTACGAACTTATCTGTGCGATCAAATTGCCAAAACAACATCATATACATCGAATTAGGCCTCACAATCCATGAATTCTATCAAATTTCATAAAAAATCAAATTTTCCATTTTAAGTCCGAAACCCGTCAAATGAAATCCTATTTCAACCAAACTTCACAAAAAGTGCTTAAACCATATATATGACATGTACCGAGCACCGGAACCAAAATACAGGCCTGATACCATCACTTTCTAATCAGATTTCATTTTCAATTTCAATAAATATTTTCAGAAAATAATTTTACTCAAAAATTCATTTCTCGGGCTTGGCACCTCGGAGTTCGATTCTGGGAATACGCCCAAGTCACATATTTTCCTACGGACCCTCCGGGACCGTCAAATCACGGGTCCCGGTCCGTTTACCCTAAATGTTGACCGAATTCGAATTTATTCATTTTAATATCAAATCTTAGCAATTTTTCACAGAATTACATATTTAAGCTATCAGGATACGCGCGCGAACTGTGCACGCAAATCGAGGCAACTACAAATGAGGTTTTCAAGGCCTCCGGAGTACGGAATGTGTAATAAAATAGGTGATGACCCTTTGGGTCGTCACATTCTCCACCTCTAAAATAACCGTTTGTCCTCGAACAGACATAAGAAAGAAGTACCTGAGTCGGGAAATAAATGAGGGTAACGGCTCCGCATATCGGACTCGGACTCCCAGGTCAATGCCTAAGGAGGCTGACCTCTCCACTGAACACGAACAGATGGGAAATTCTTCGAACTCAACTGACGAATCTGCCGGTCTAGAATAGCTACCGGCTCTTCCTCATAAGATAAGGCTTTGTCCAACTGGACAGTGCTGAAATATAACACGTGAGCTGGATTGCCGTGATACCTCTGAAGCATGGACACATGAAAAACTGGATGTAGGGATGATAAGCTAGGTGGCAATGCAAGTCTGTAAGCCATCTCCCCCACTCGATCAAGAATCTCAAACGGACCAATGAACCTAGGGCTATGCTTTCCCTTCTTCCCAAATCTCATCATGCCCTTCATAGGCGACACTCGGAGCAATAATCGCTCACCAACCATGAAAGCCACATCTCGAATCTTACGATCTGCATAACCTTTTTTCCTGGACTGAGCTGTACGAAGCCTATCCTGAATGATCATAACCTTGTCCAAGGCCTCCTGAACTATATTTGTACCCAACAACCGAGCCTCTCCCGGCTCAAACCATCCAACCGGAGATCGACACCGCCTACCATATAATGCTTCATAAGGAGCCATCTAGATACTCGACTAGTAGTTGTTCTTGTAGGAAAACTCTGCTAAAGCAAGAACTTATCCCATGGTCCTCCAAAGTCAATAACACAAGCTCGGAGCATATCCTCCAATATCTGATTAGTCCGCTCGGACTGCCCATCCGTCTGAGGATGAAATGTTGTGCTCAACTCCACCTGGGTGCCTAACTCTCGCTGAACTGCTCCCCAGAAATGTGAGGTAAACTGTGCACCCCGGTCCGAAATGATAGATATCGGAACACCATGAAGGCGAACAATCTCCCAGACATAGATCTCAGCTAACCTCTCGGATGCATATGAGACTGCCACAGGAATGAAATGCGCTGACTTGGTCAGCCTATCAACAATGACCCAAACTGTATCGAACTTCTTGAGGGTCAACGGAAGTCCAGTAACAAAGTCCATAGTGATCCTCTCCCACTTCAACTCGGGAAGCTCAGTCCACTGAAATAAACCACCAGGCCTCTAATACTCATACTTATCCTATTCACAATTCAAACATCGCGCCACATATGCCAAAATATCCTTCTTCATTCTACGCCACCAATAATGCTACCGCAAATCCTAATACATCTTCGCGGCGCCCGGATGAATAGAGTGCCGGGAACTATGGGCCTCCTCTAAAATCAACTCTCGAATCCCATCAACATTGGGCACACAAACTCGCCCCTACAATCTCAAAACACCATCATCATCTAAGGTCACCTGCTTGGCGCCTCAGCACTGCATCGTGTCTCTAAGGACACATAGTTGGGGATCATCAAATTGCCGATCACGGATATGCCCCAATAATGAAGAACGAGCGGTCGTACAAGCCAACACTGGACTAGGGTCACAAATATCCAACCTCACAAATCGATTGGCTAAATCCTGAACATCCAAAGAAAGCGGCCTCTGACTGACCGGAATAAAAGCAAGACTGCCCATACTAGCTGACTTCCTACTCAAAGCATCGGCCACCACATTGGCCTTTCTCGGGTGATATAAGATGGTAATATCATAATCCTTTAACAACTCGAACCACCTCCTCTGCCTCAAATTCAACTCCTTTTGATTGAACAAGTACTGAAGACTCTTATGATCCGTGAACACCTCACACGCCACGCCATATAGATAGTGCCTCCAAATCTTTAATGCATGGAGAATGGCTGCCAACTCCAAATCATGCACTGGATAGTTCTTCTCATGAATCTTTAACTTCCTCGAAGCATAAGCAATGACCTTTCCCTCCTGTATCAATACTACACCAAGCCCAATACGGGAAGCATCGCAATAGACTGTATAAGGCCCTGAACCTATGGGCAAAACCAATACTGGTTCCGTAGTTAGAGCTATCTTGAGCCTCTGAAAGCTCGCCTCACACTCGTCCGACCATCTGAAATAGGCACCCTTCTGGGTCAACCTGGTCATTGGGGCTGCAATAGATGAGAACCCGTCCACGAACCGACGATAATAGCCCGTCAGTCCCAAGAAACTCCGAATCTCTATAGCTGATGCTGGTCTAGGCCAGTTCTTGACTGCCTCAATCTTTTTCTAGTAAACCTGAATACCCTTTGCTGATACGACATGACCTAGGAATGAAACTGAACTCAACCAGAACTCACACTTCGAAAACTTTGCATATAGCTAGCAATCCTTCAGATTCTGAAGAACCACTTTGAGATGCTGCTTGTGCTCCTCCGGACTGCGTGAGTATATCAGTATATCATCAATGAAGTCTATCACGAACAAATCCAAATAAGGCCTGAACACGCGGTTCATCAAATCCATAAAAGTTGCTGGGGAATTTGTCAACCCAAACGACATGACTAAAAACTCATAATGCCCGTACCGAGTGCGGAAAGCTGTCTTAGGTACATCAGATGTCCTAATCCTCAACTGATGGTAGCCAGATCTCAAGTCTATATTTGAAAATACCTTAGCACCCTGAAGCTAATCGAACAAATCATCAATCCTCGGCAGTGGATACTTATTCTTGATTGTTACCTTGTTCAATTGCCTGTAATCAATGCACATCCTCATCGAACCATCATTTTTCTTCACAAACAATACTGGAGCGCCCCAAGGAGAAACGATTGGCCTAATAAAACCCTTCCCAAGCAAATCCTGCAATTGTTCCTTCGGCTCTTTCAAATCTGGCGGGGCCATGCGATATGGCGGAATAGAAATGGACTGGGTCCCCGGAGCCAGATCAATTCATAAATCAATGTCCCTGTCGGGTGGCATCCCCGGCAGGTCTGAAGGGAAGACCTCAGGAAACTCACAAACCACAGGCACTGAATCAATAGAGGGAACCTCAACGCTGGAATCACGCACATAAGCCAAATAAGCCAAACACCCCTTCTCAACCATACGCCGAGCCTGCACGTACGAAATAACACTGCGGGTAGAATGCCCGGGAGTTCCTTTCCACTCCAAACGGGGCAAATTCGGTAAGGCTAAGGTCACCATCTTGGCATGACAATCCGAGATAGCATGATATGAGGATAACTAGTCCATCCCCAATATAGCATCAAATTCAACCATACCTAAAAGCAACAAATCAACACGATTCTCAAGACCCCCAATCACCAAAACACAAGAACGATGGACTCAATAGACCACGATAGAATCACCCACCGGTGTAGATACATAAACAGGAATACTCAGTGGATCACTAGGCATGACTAGGTATGGTGCAAAATAAGAGGACACATACGAATACGTAGACCCTGGATAAAATAGCATTGAAGAATCTCTGTCACAAACCCGAATAGTACCTGTAATGACTGAATCTGAAGACTCAGCCTCTGGCCTGGCTGGCAGAACATAACATCGGGGCTGGGCCCTACTACCCTAAACCACATCTCTGGGACAGCCGACTGCTGGCTGGCCTCCACCTCTGGCGGCCTGAGCTCCACCTCTATGACCTCTACCTCTACCTCTAGAACCTCTACCCCTACCTCTAGCTGGCTGGGCAGGCTATGGAACACCTGGTGCCTGTACCATGGCACGAGAACCTTAATGCTGAGACCCGCCAGAACCTCGGGGGAAAAACCTGGAAATGTGCCCCAAACCAGCGCAAGTATAACAAGGCCTTTGGTGATGTGATTGCCGACTCTAGAACTGGCCCTGTAGACCCTGATAACCACCCTGGAAATTCTGAAGTGGCGGTGCACCAATAGGTGCTGGTGGCGCACTGTAAGGCTGGTGATCGAAAGAGTGCGTCTGATAACCATGACCACCTGAAGTACCATGGGAAACCTGGAGAGCTGACTGAAAAAGCCAGGGAGGATGACCTCTGCCTGAAGAATCCCTACCACCAGATGAGGCTCCACTGAAATGACCGAAATGACGGGGCCTCTTGTCAGCCCCCTGACCACCACCCTGCGAAAAAATCATCTCAATCCTCCTGGCCACATTGGCCGCATCCTGGAACGATATATGTGTACCAGACTCTCTGGCCATCTGAAGTCTGAAAGGCCGGGCCAATCCCTCGATAAACCTCTGTATCCTCTCCCGATCAATGGGAAGTATCATAAGAGCATGTCGGGCTAGAGTGATGAACCTGGTCTCATACTGAGTGACGCACCTGGATCCCTGCTGGAGACGCTCAAACTGCCTCCGAAGGTCCTCTCTCTGAGTAATGGGAAGGAACTTCCCCAAAAATACCTCTGAGAGCTGAGTCTAAGTCAAAGGTGTAGATCCAACTGGTCTGGCTAAGCACCAGTCTCTCCACTAACTCTTGGCTGCGCCAGATAACAGAAAAGTAGTAATGTCAACGCCGTTCGATTCCACTATGCCCATATTCCGAAGAACCTCATGGCAGCTGTCCAAATAATCCTAGGGGTCCTCTGATGGTGAACTAGTAAAAGTAGTAGTAATTAACTTAGTGAACCTATCCAGTCTCCACAAAGCATCTGCTGACATAGGTGCTTCCTCTACTACCGGCGCCGCAATACCCGACTGAGCTACTCTGGATGGCTGAGGTGCCGGAGTCTGAAACTGTGGAGCTAGCTGCTCAGGCACGCGGGCGGCAGGAGTTTGGGAATCTCCCCCAGCCTGAGAGGCGGCTGCTGCTGTAGGAAGAAGGCCCGCATGTGCTACACTCTCCATGAGTCCGCTTAGACGGACAAGGGCGTCCTGAAGCACTAGGGTAGCTATGAACCCCTCTGGGACTCGAGCTGGTCCAACTAGGTCTGTCTAAACTGGGACCTCCTCGTGAGACTCGACCTGATGGTCCTCCACTGGGGCTGCTGCTCTAGGCTGAGCCCGGCCCCGGCCTCAACCTCTAGCACGGCCTCGTACTCGACCTCGACCCCGAGTAGGAGCTGTAGCAGGAGTGTCAGGCTGCTGGGTGGAACCAAGGGAAGCACATGTCCTCGCCATCTACGAGAGAATAGAATAAAAACTCAATCAGTACGAAGAATTCATAGCGCACGACAGAGAAGAAAAGAAATATGGAGTTATCCTAACTTCGGAGCCTCTGGGGATAAATACAGACGTCTCTGTATCGATCCCTCAGACTCTACCAAGTTGTCCTTGAGTTGTGAGACCAAAGTAACCTAAAGCTCTGATACCAACTTGGCACACCCCAAAATCCTACCATCGGGCCGTGATGGCGTCTAACGTTGAACCCGCTAGACAAGCGAACGTGTATAGATAAACTAGCATATTAAGATCAATTTAATAGGATAAACTAAACGGTTCACAGTTTAACATCGGAAATAAATATGGTTTCAAGCTAAATAAGGATAACATAGTAGAACGACGCGCAAATTTTTTTCCCAAAACCTGGAGTCACAAACTCACGAACTGTCTACAAGTGTGCTATATACCTTGAAGCCTCTATGATAAGCTGGAAGAAACTCCCACTAATGATGTCCTGCAGGTTCGGCTGCGTAATCTGCACAACATAAAGTAGTGCATGTGTAGCATCAGTACAACCGACCCCATGTACTGAGTAAGTGCCGAGCCTAACCTCGGCGAAGTAGTGACGAGGCTAAGACACGACAACAAAGTGTACCTGTGCAGTTCAATAGTATAACAGAAACTAAACAAGAATACAATTACGGTGAGACACATGTTGGGGGTAAGAGATAGCAAATACTGAAATGACAGAAATGAAAACAACAGTCTGAAATTTTTGAAAATAATGACAGGAAATGACAACACAGATTAAACAGTGAAAGATGCGGCATGGCATGTCCCCTCGTGCATAATAATAATAAACATGTCACGGAATGTCCCCTCGTGCATAATAAATATAAACATGTCACGGAATGTCCCCTCGTGCATAATAAATATAAACATGGCACGGAATTTTCCCTCGTGCATAATAAATATAAATATGGCACGGAATGTCCCCTCGTGCATAATAAATATAAATATGGCACGGAATGTCCCCTCGTGCATAATAAATATAAACATGGCACGGAATGTCCCCTCGTGCTTAATAATATAAAACATGGCACGACATCACCCTTTGTGCTTTAACACTCTTCCTCACCCAAACAACAATCACAAACAAGGGCAAGGAAATAAACAGAGTAAAATAGAAATCCAAGCAAGGGATCATCAATTAAACAATCAAATCCCGGCAAGGGAACGTCAATTAAAAAATTAAATCCCAGCAAGGGAACTATACAACGATGACCCGGCAAGGGTACATTTCAATAACTCTTTCTCTTTCTTTCACTTTCATTTCCATAATTTATTCTATTACTCGAGCCAATGCTCCAAAGGATGTAATTATCTCATATTCCTTCATCATTTATTTCACAATTTGAGCCAATGCTCCAAGGATGTAATTATCTCGTATCTCTTCATTATTCGTTTTACAATTTGAGCCAGTGCTCCAAAGATGTTTAAAGATTACAATTCCCTTCACATGTCCTTTACAACGTATAGATGTCCTCAATTAGGCATAGAAATTACAACAAAGTCAGAATATTCACAATATGGCTATTCCAAAATTTTCTAGGTTGGAGTGGAAGGGTTCGTCTGTTAGTTCATCTAATAAGATTATTTCTTTTAAGAAGGCTCAACACATGGTTGAGAAGGGTTATTTAGCTTATCTAGCCTATGTTCGGGATACTATTGCAAAGACTCCGACTATTGATTCAGTGTATGTAGTTCGGGAGTTCTCCGATGCATTTCCTTTAGGTCTTCCAGGCATGGCACCTGATCGTGATATTGATTTATGTATTTATTTGGCTCCAGATACCCAGCCTATATGTATCCCACTATATCGCATGGCTCTGAAAGAATTGAAAGAACGGTGTAATGACCTAACCAGTCATTTTATGTTATCAGACCCTGTTCCCCTAAATGAAACTTCCCATATTGGTATATTGTGATTTATAGCTTGCGGGGGCGGGTGGTCCGGGATTCGGAAGTGTTTTGAATGCTATAGGAATATTTGGTTCCTTAAGGTTGGCCTTTAGGGCCAAGTTTGACTTCGGTCTACATTTTTAGTAAATGACCTCATAATTGAATTTCGACAGTTCCAGTAGCTTCTTATGATGATTTTGGACTTGGGCGTATGTTCGGAATGGGTTTTGGATGACCCGAAAGCGTTTCGGCGCCCAATATTGAAATAAGAGTTCCTTAGGTTCCTATTGTGGTTTGGGACGTTATTTGATTTATCGAGGTCCGCACGGAATTTTGAGACCGAGAGTAGTTCGGTTATGTCAAATATGACTTGCCTGCAAAATTTGGTGTCATTCCGAGTAGTATAGGTCGGTTCGGCGCGTTCTTAGCGTCTTCAGAAAATTTAAAGTTCCTTAGTTTAGTTCTAGAGGTTTTGAGGTGTGATTTTGAAATTTAGCGTTGTTTTGGGTGTTCTGAAGGCTCGAGCGAGCCCCTATTATGATTTGTCACTTGTTGGTATATTTGGAGGGGGGCTCGGGTGGGCCCAGGTGCCTCCCGGACACCACACGAGGAAAAACATCTTCTGAAATAGCTGCTGGTGCACCTGTTCTGGTGTTGACTGCTGGTGTGGTTGCCCAGTCGCAGGTGCGACCCCCGGCGGGCAGCCCATTTCTCGCAGGTGCGGACAAAGTTCTGCAGGAGCGGAGACGCAGGTGCGGTCTCCTCTCCGCAGGTGCGAGCCAAGGCCTCCTCGACCTTTTTCCAAGGTGCGAGCCTTTGCTCGTAGGCGCGAGACCGCAGGTGTGGTCCTCGAGCCGCAGGTGCGGAACCACTGTCAGGCAATGTCTTTCTTTAAAATATGGGATTTCTTCATTTGTCTTCATTTTCTTCCTCCATTAGAGCACTTGAGAGCTTGGAAAAAAGTCTCCATGACCCAAGCACTGAAAGGTAAGTAAATTCTATCTTAAAGTGGTTAATGCATGCATTCTTAGTAGGATTTAACTACATAATTAGTGGAAAATTTAGGAATTTGGGTAGTAACCTAGGGCCTTCGAGAAATTAGAAAGTTACCTGCCAATTAGCTATGAAATAAAGTAAAAAATCATGTATTAATGATCCTTAGGCTATGGGTGAGTGTTTCCTTCCAGAATATTTGGAATCCGAGCATGCGGGCCCGGGGTTGGATTTTGGGATTTCTTCAAGAATGGTGAATTTGACTATTATAGGAGAATTCCATGCTTTGAATATGAAATTGATATATTTGTATAGAATTTGGCTAGGTTCGAGTCCGTGGGTTTCGATTTCGGAGTTTCGGGTGCATTCTTGACCTAGGGAGTAGGTACGACGCGAGGTCAGTCTCCTTTCTAAGCTTGTAAGGCGGAACTGTCCCCCCTAGTTGATGTAAATGCTATACGTGATAATTGTGGGGGCTACGTACGTACAAAGTGAGGAGAGTCTGTACGTAGCGGCTATTACTATTATGTCGGGGCTGTTAGGCCAACATCATGCCTTATGTTTTACTTGATATGAACTATATGCTTAATAAATTAAATGTTACATGCAAATTATTTCATTGAAGTTATGGAATTTGAGAAAAACTTGTAAGGAATTGTTCACTGGAAAGTATTTTTGTTTAAAAGGAATAATGTGTGTGCATGTGACCGCTTAGCAATTTACATTCCGCGAGCGGAGTGTGACTTCCCCCACTCTTATGGGAACGAGCCGTACACCACGGCGGATTGAGAGATGCACTTTTGGTTTGGGCCGTTCAATCCTTGGCAGTGCATAGAGAGGATTGAGAGATGCACTTTTCATACGGGCCGTTCGATCATCGACAGTGCATAGTTGTGTGTACTTTATGGAAAGGTGCACTTATGGTTCGGGATGTTCGACCCTTGGCAGTGCACGGATATGACTATCTTATGACTTTTGCCGGTTGTCCTTTCCCTGCATGCGCATGATTTATTTGCTACTAAATTCATGGATATTGATTTGATAGATATTTGGGGGAAAGTGAAGTAGTAATTGTTTTTTTCATTCCCAGTACTTCCTTGAATTTCAGTGCCCTATATATGTTTGTTGCTTCACTGTATTTACATGTCTACCGTTTCTATCATATTTTGTTAAATTATATTATTGGACCTTAGTGACTGTCATGTCGACCTCTCGTCACTACCTCTTCGAGGTTAGGGGGGATACTCACTAGGTACATATATATTTATGTACTCATGCTACGCTTCTCTACTTAATTGTACAGGTTTTGAGGCTGGTGCATCTGGTTGTCGGACCGGAGCTTGACTTGATATTAGACGGACCTGACTTCACGGTGAGCTGCTTTTCTCCTGGCGATCTCCAGCATCACCATGGGGTTTTTGTTTTGCTTATTTCCCGTCTATTTCCTTCAGACAGTGGGACTGTATATTATATCTTTTGTATATTCTGTTAGTATGCCCGTAGGACTTGTGATAGTAGTTATTGGCACACACGTGATAGTTTCTATGGATTTCGGGTTTGTATATATATATATTGGCTCACGCCTCTTCATGATTGCTTTTGATTAAAAAAACACTGGCTAATTATCCTTGTCGAATCATGTTTTAAGTTTTTTTTTTAAAAAAACTGAGTATATGTTGAAATGTTTAATCTATTAAGAAAGAATCCTTAGTAAATTCAGAGTTGGCTTGCCTCACCCCGCTGTTGGGCGCCATCACGGCCTAAGTTAGGATTTTGGGTCGTGACAACATGGTATTAGATCACTAGGTTCATGTAAGTCTCACGAGTCACGGGCAAACCAAGTAGGGTTTCACGGATCGGTACAGAGACGTCTGTACTTATCTTAAGGAGGCTATAGGGTGTTAGGAACCCTCTCTTTGTTCTTATTCTATCGTGCAGTCGATGATTTACTAAATTCATTCTTCTATTCTCTCACAGATGGTAAGGACGCGTGCATCTGATGTTCCATAGTCGGGAAGGGCCATTATCCCCGCTATCCGAGGCCGCGGCAGAGGCCGGGCGAGGGCACCGGCCCGCGGTAGGGGACGAGGGCGTCCCAGAGCTATTCTAGTTCTGCCACCAAAGGACCCTGTTATAGAGGAGTAGGACGAGGTGCCTTCAGCAGATCTTGCTCCCGTAGACTTCATGACGGCGCCAAGCTTCCAGGCAGTCATGGGCCGTATATTGAGATTTATGGACAACATGTCCCAGGCTGGTTTATTTGCAAAAGATCCTTCCTCTTCTCAGGCGGGAGGGCGAGTCCAAACCCCTACTGCCAAGGCTGCAGGCCAGACAGTAGCGCTACATCATACCCCGGGTACACTGCCCGTGGGTGGGGTCCAGCCTGTTACAGCAACACCTGAGCCCTGACCAGCTACGGACGACGACCGGCATAAGTTATTGGATAGATGGACCCGATTTCACCCTCCAGTCTTTGGGGGTGAGCGAGGCGAGGATGCCCAGGATTTTGTGGATAGGTGCAGGGACAGACTGCACAACATGAGGATACTTGAGTCTGACATAGTGGATTTCACTACCTTTCAGTTGGAGGGAAGAGCTCATAGGTGGTGGCAGTCCTATCTTCTCTGCAAGCCAGCAGATTCTCCTCCTGTCAATTGGGAGCAGTTCATGCAGATATTTCTAGATAGATATAATCCACCCTCTGAGAGGGAAGAGCTGCGGTATCAGTTTGAGGGGCTAGAGCAGGGGCAGATGTCAGTGACAGATTATGAGGCCAGATGTTTAGAGTTGTCTCGCCATAAACTCATGATATTAGCTACTGATGCCAAGAGGGTGCAGAGATTTGTGGTTGGACTGCATCAAGGCATTAAGTCCACCATGGCCCGAGATATGGAGATGGGTACTCCTTATCAGCTCGTGGTAGAGAATGATCGCGGGATCGAGGGGTATCGATCGAGTAACAGGGAGCAGGGGAAACAGGACAAGAGGGATAGATTCTCTTGAGATTTTTGGGGTGCCCTATCTAGGGGTAGAGGTCAGTTTAGTAGTGGTCAGCCCATCAGGCCTTTATATTCAGCACCTCCACCACCTCCCCGAGGTGTTCAGCGAGGGCTCATTTCAGTGCCATGCCAGAGCGTTTCTACCATCTCTCTAACCATTCAGAGTTCACCGAGTGGTTATCCCAGTCATCTGAGATCCTCCGACCCTTACTTCAGTACTATGCTAGAGGGCTCTCATCGCCCTCTTGCCATTCAAGGTTCTTCTTCACGGCAGCAGACTATGGTACCTGGGAGTTGTTACGAGTGTGGAGAGCAATGTAATATGAAGAGGCAGTGTCCCAAGTGGCGGGGCAAGGCCGTACAGTAGGGTTATTAGCCGATGGGTCCGGCACCAGCAGTCCGGCCACCTAGAGGTGGAGGACAGGTCGGCAAGGGCCGTCCTAGAGGTGGAGGCCACTCAGGGGGAGGTCAGGCAGCTCCTCTTCACTCTGGTGGAGCTCAGTATTCCTTTCAGATCAAATGCAGTGGCCTCAGACGCCGTGATCACAGGTATTATTACAGTATGTGGTAGAGAGGCATCGGTGTTATTTGATCCAGGATCCACTTATTCCTATGTTTCGGTCTTATTTTCTCATTTTTTGGATGTCCCTCAGGAGTCCTTGGGTTCTCCTATTAATGTGTCCACTCCCGTGGGCGATTCTCTGGTTGTAGACCAGATTTGTCGGTCCTGTGTGATTTCATTTGTGGGTTCAAGACTCGAGCGGATCTCTTATTGCTCGACATGGTTGATTTCGAGATTATTTTAGGCATGGATTGGCTATCTCCTTATCATTCCGTTCTAGATTGTCATGCCAAGACAGTTACTTTATCCATGCTCGAGTTGCCTAGGCCGGAGTGGAGCGGTTCCTCAGTTATTGCAGCAAGTCGGGTTGTTTCACTCTTGAAGGCTTGACATATGGTCGAGACGGCTTGTCTGGCCTATCTTGCTTATGTGCGGGACACCACCGCCGAGTCTCTGACGATTAATTCAGTGCCAGTGGTTCGAGAGTTTGCTAATGTATTTCCTTCGGACCTTCCGGGCATGCCTCCGGATCGTGATATTGATTTCTACATTGATTTAGCTCCAGGCACCCATCCTATTTCTATTCCTCTGTATCGTATGGCTCCGAAGGAGTAGCTTGAGGAGTTGTTGGCTAAGGGGTTTATCAGACCGAGTGTATCGCCGTGGGGTGCTCCAGTTCTACTCGTGAAGAAGAAGGATGGGTCCATGCAGATGTGTATTGATTACCGCCAGTTGAACAAGGTTACCGTTAAGAACAAGTATCCTTTTTGGCGCATCGATGATTTGGTTGACCAGTTTCAGGGTGATCGTGTGTTTTCTAATATTGATTTGAAATCGGGGTATCATCAGTTGAAGATTCCGGCCTCAGATGTTCCGAAGACTACTTTTCATACGAGATATGGCCATTATGAGTTCCTGGTGATGTCCTTTGGCTTGACTAATGCCCCAGCAGCATTAATGGACTTGATGAATAGGGTGTCCAGGCCGTATATTGATTCCTTTGTCATTGTCTTCGTAGATAGCATCTTTGATTTACTCACGTAGCCTAGGGGAGCACGAGCAACATTTGAGGGTTGTGCTTCAGACTTTGCGAGAACAGAAGTTATATGCTAAGTTCTCCAAGTGTGAGTTTTGGTTGGATTATGTGGAATTCTTGGGGCATTTAGTATCCGAAGAGGGTATCAAGGTTGATCCTCAGAAGATCGAGGCAGTTCAGAGGTGGTCGCGTCCTACTTCAGCTACGAAGATCAGGAGCTTTTTGAGCCTAGCAGGATATTATCGCCGATTTGTGGAGGGTTTCTCTTCTATTGCAGCTCCATTGACCAGATTGAATCAGAAGAATGCCCCGTTCCAATGTTCTGACGAGTGTGAGGCGAGCTTTCAGAAGCTCAAGACAACATTGACCTCTGCACCAGTTCTAGTATTGCCTTCGGTTTTAGGATGTATACAGTATATTGCAACGCTTCGCGCGTTGGCTTGGGATGTGTATTGATGCAGGAAGGGAGAGTTATTGCTTATGCTTCACGCTAGCTGAAGGTTCATGAGAAGAATTATCCTGTGCACAATTTGGAGTTGGCGGCGATTGTTCATGCTCTTAAGATTTGTAGGCACTACTTGTATGTAGTGTCCTGTGAGGTTTATACAGACCACCGTAGCTTGCAGCACTTGTTCAAGAAGAAGGATCTTAATTTGAGGCAGCGCAGGTGTCTTGAGTTGTTGAAGGATTATGGTATCACAATTCTTTATCATCCGGGCAAGGCAAATGTGGCAGCAGATGCTTTGAGCAGGAAGGCAGAGAGTATGAGTAGCTTGGCTTATATTGCAGCAGAGGAGAGACCTCTAGCCTTGGACATTAAGTCCTTGGCCAATCGCCTAGTGATATTAGACCTTTCAGAGCCTCGTTGAGTTTTAGCACATGTAGTTGCTTAGTTTTCGTTATTGGGGGAGATTAAGGTCTGGTTGTTCTATGATCCGTGCTTAGCAGAGCTTCGGGAGGCATTGGTTCAGGGTAGGGCCAAGGAGTTTACTATTGGCGAGGATGGTGTTCTGAGACTTTAGGTCCGCTTGTGTGTTCCTAATGTTGATGGCGTGATGGAGAGGATTCTAGAGGAGGCACATAGTTCTCGATATTCTGTTCATCCTGGTGCTATGAAGATGTATCAAGACTTGAAGCAACATTACTGGTGGAGGCGGATGAAGAGGGACACCGCGGAGTATGTGACTAGGTGTCTTAATTGCCAACAGGTGAAGTATGAGCACCAGAGGCCACGAGGCCTACTACAGCAGATGCCCATTCTTGAGTGGAAATGGGAGCGCATCACTAAGGAATTCGTGGTTGGGTTGCCTCGGACATTACGGAAGGTTGACGCGGTTTGAGTCATTGTGGATAGATTGACCAAATAGGCGCATTATATTCCAGTAGCTACTACTTATACTTCCGAGAGGTTAGCCCAGATCTACATTCAGGAGATATTTTTGTTACACAGTGTGCCGGTTTCCACTATATCAGATCGAGGTCCTCAGTTCACCTCGCATTTCGAGAGAGCATTGCATAGTGAGATGGGCACCAAGATAGATCTCCGCACAGCATTTCACCCTCAGACTGATGGCCAGTCGGAGCGTACATTTCAGATATTGGAGGACATGCTCAGGGCATGTGTGATTGACTTCGGAGGTCAGTGGGACCAGTTCTTGCCTTTGGCCGAGTTTGCTTACAATAATAGTTACTAGTCCAGCACCGAGATGGCTCCATTTGAGGCTTTGTATGGTCAGCGATGTCGTTCCCTTATCGGGTTGTTTGAGCCTGGTGAGGCTAGGTTATATGGTACCAACCTGGTGAGGGATGCTTTGGAGAGGGTGAAGTTGATTCAGGAGAGGCTCCACACAGCACAGTCCAGACAGAAGAGTTATGCAGATCAGAGGGCGCGTGATGTATCATTTATGGAGGGAGACAAGGTGCTGTGAAGGTCTCGCCGATGAAGGGTATTATGAGGTTTTGGAAAAAGGGAAAGCTAAGCCTGAGGATTATAGGTCCCTTCAAGGTGTCGAGGCGAGTTGGGGAGGTTGCTTATGAGCTAGCCTTACCTCCTAGTTTATCAGGAGTTCATTTAGTTTTTCATGTATCCATGCTCCGAAGGTACCACGCCGACTTCTCTCACGTGGTTGATTTCAGCACTATTCAGTTGGAAGAGAGGTTGGGCTACGAGGAGGAGCCAATTGCTATTATTGATAGATAGGATTGCCAGTTGAGGTCTATGAGAGTTTATGTTGTGAAGGTCTAGTGGAGGGGCCAACCAATCGAGGAGGCGACCTGGGAGTCCGAGGAGGACATGCGGAGCAGATATCCGCACTTATTCAGCACTTCAGGGTTGATTCTAGACCCGTTCGAGGACGAATGATTGTTTGAGAGGTGGAGAATGTAATGACTCGACCGATCGTTTTGCGTTGTCGGACCCCGTTCCCCTAAATGAAACTTCCCATCGCGGCTTCTTGTGATTTATGACTTACAGGGGCGGGTGGTCCGGATTCGGAAGTGTTTAGAGTGTTATAGGAACACTTGGTTCCTTAAGGTTGGCCTTTAGGGCCAAGTTTGACTTTGGTCAACATTTTTAGTAAACGACCTCGGAATTAAATTTCAACGGTTCCATTAGCTTCGTATGATGATTTCGGACTTAGGCGTATGTTCGGAATGGGTTTTGGATGAACCGGGAGCGTTACGGCGTCCAATATTGAAATAAGAGTTCCTTCAGTTCCTATTGTGGTTTGGGACGTGATTTTGAGTTATCAAGGTCTATACGGAATTCTGAGACCGGGAATAGTTCTGTTATGTCAATTATGACTTTCCTGCAAAATTTGGTGTCATTCTGAGTAGTATAGGTCGGTTCAGCGCATTGTTAGCGAAGTCATAAAACTTAAAGTTCCTTAGTTTGGTTCTAGGGGTTTTGAGGTGTGATTTTGAGTTTTACTTTTATTTTGGGTGTTCCAAAGTCTCGAGCGAGTCCGTATTATGATTTGGTACTTGTTGGTATATTTGGAAGGGGGTCGGGTGAGCCAAGGTCCCTCCCAGCACCACACGAGGCCAAACACCAGCTGAAATAGCTGCGGTTGTGCAGTCTCAGGTACGGGACCGCTCCTGCGGTCCCAGCCTCGCAGGTGCGACCCCCAGCGGGCAGCCCATTTCTCGCAGGTGCGGTCTTCTCTCCGCGTGTGTGAGCCCAGGCCTCCTCGTCCTTTTCTGTAGGTGCGAGCCTTTGCTCGAAGGTGTGAGACCACTTATGCGGTCCTTGAGCTGCAGGTGCGGAACCACTGTCAGGCAGTGTGTTTCTTCAAAATACGGGATTTCTTCATTTGTCTTCATTTTCTTCCTCCATTAGAGCACTTGAGAGCTTGGAAAAGGGTCTCCATGACTCAACCACTGAAAGCTAAGTAAATTCTATCTTAAAATGGTTAATGCATGCATTCTTAGTAGGATTTAACTACTTAATTAGTAGAAAATTTAGGAATTTGGGTAGTAACCTAGGGCCTTCGAGATTTTAGAAAATTACCCGCCAATTAGCTATGAAATCAAGTAAAAAATCATGTATTAATGATCCTTAGGCTATTGGTGAGTGTTTCCTTCGAGAATTTTAGGAATCCGAGCATCCGGGCCCGGGGTTGGATTTTGGGATTTCTTCAAGAATGGTGAATTTGACTAAATGATAGGAGAATTCCATGCTTTGAATATGAAATTGATATATTTGTATAACATTTGGCTAGTTTCGAGTCCGTGGGTGTCGAGTTCGGAGTTTCCGGTGCATTCTTGACTCGGGGAGAAGGTACGATGCAAGGTGAGTCTCCTTTCTAACCTTGTAAGGGGGAACTGTCCCCCCTAGGTGATGTAAATGCTATATGTGATAATTGTGGAGGATACGTACTACAAAGTGACGAGAGTCCGTACGTAGCGGCTATTACTATTATGTCCGGGTAGTTAGGCCCATATAATGCCTTGTGTTTTACTTGATATGAACTATATGCTTAATAAATTAAATGTTACATGCGGATTATTTCCCTGAGTTATGGAATTTGAGAAAAACTTGTAAGGAATTGTTCACTGGAAAGTATTTTTGTTTAAAAGGAATAATGTGGGTGCATGTGACCGCTTCGCAATTTACATTCCGCGAGCGGAGTGTAACTTCCCCACTCTTATGGGAACAGGACGTATGCCACGGCGGATTGAGAGATGCATTTTTGGTTTCGGGCCGTTCGATCCTCGACAGTTCATAGAGAGGATTGAGAGATGCATTTTTGGTACGGGCCGTTTGATCCTCGGCAGTGCATAGACGTGAGTACTTTATGGAAAGGTGCACTTATGGTTCGGGATGTTCGACCCTCGGCAGTGCACGGACATGACTATCTTATGACTCCGACCGGTTGTCCTTACCCTACATGGACATAATTTATTAGCTACTAAATTCATGGATATTGATTTGACAGATATTTGGGGGAAAGTGAAATAGTATTGCTTTATTCATTCCCAGTACTTCCTTGGATTTCAGTGCCTTATATATATTTGTTGCTTCACTGCCTTTACATGTCTACCGTTTCTATCACATTTTGTTAAATTATATTGTTGGACCTTAGTGAGTGTCATGTCGCCCTCTCGTCACTACCTCTTCGAGGTTAGGCGGGATACTCACTGGGTACATATATATTTATGTACTCATGCTACGCTTCTGTGCTTAATTGTATAGGTTCTGAGGCTGGTGCATCTGGTTGTAGGACCGGAGCTTGACTTGATATTAGACGGACCTGACTTCATGGTGAGCCGCTTTTATCATGGCGATCTCCGGCAGCACCATGGGGTTTTCTTTTGCTTATTTCCCGTCTATTTCCTTCAGACAGTGGGACTGTATATTATATCTTTTGTATATTCTGTTAGTATGCCCGTAGGACTTGTGACACTAGTTCCTGGCACACACGTGATAGTTATTATGGATTTCGGGTTTGTATATATATTGACTCACGCCTCTTCATGACTTTTGATTAAAAAAAACTGGCTAATTATCCTTTTCGAATCATGTTTTAAATTTTAAAAAAAAAACTTAGTATATGTTGAAATGTTTAATCTATTAAGAAAGAATCCTTAGTAAATTGAGAGTTGGCTTGCCTGACCCCGTTATTGGGCGCCATCACGTCCTAAGTTAGAATTTTGGGTCATGACAAATAGCTTGAGGAGTTACTAGCCAAAGGGTTCGTTAGACCGAGTGTATATCTTTGGGGTGCACCAGTGTTATTTTGTGAAGAAGAAGCATGGAACAATGCGAATGTGTATTGATTATCGCCAATTGAACAAAGTCACTATTAAGAACAAGTATCCGCTGCTGCGTATTGATGATACATTTGACCAGTTGTAGGGTGCTAGGGTGTACTCTAAGATCGACTTGAGGTTGGAGTACCATCAACTAAAGATTCGGGATTCGGATGTTCCGAAGACTGCTTTTCGGACTAGATATGGTCATTATGAGTTTCTGGTGATGTCCTTCGGTTTCACTAACGCCCTGACATTGTTTATGGATTTGATGAGGAGGGTATTTAGGCCATATATTGATGTGTTTGTCATTGTCTTCATTGACGATATTTTGATTTACTCGCACAATAAGGAAGAGCACGAGCATCATATTAGAGTGGTGCTTCAGACGTTGTGGGAACAAAAGCTATAGGCTAGGTTCTCCAAATATGATTTCTAGCTAGAGTCTGTAGCATTTTAGGGCATATTGTATTGGGCAAGGGTAATAAGGTTGATCCCAAAAAGATCGAGGCAGTTCAGAATTGGCATCGTCCCACTTCGGCGACTGAGATCAAGAGTTTTCTGGGTTTAGCAGGTACCTGTCGTCGGTTCGTGGAGGAATTTTCATCTATTGAAGCACCTTTGACCAAATTAACCTAGAAGGGTGCTCTTTTCCGACAGTCCGATGATTGTGAGGTGAGCTTTCAGAAGCTCAAGACAGCATTGACTACATCACCAATGTTAGTGTTGCCTTCCGGTTCGAGGATTTATACAGTGTATTGTGTCGCTTCACGCTTTGGCTTGGGTTGTGTATTGATGCAAGAAGGGCGAGTTATTGCATATGCTTCACGTCAGCTGAAGCCCCATGAGAAAAATTATCCGGTACATGATTTGGAGTTAGCTCCGATTGTTCACGCTCTTAAGGTTTGGAGGCATTAACTTTATTGGGTGTCTTGTGAAGTTTACACTAATCATCGCAGTTTGAAGCATTTTTTCAAGCAGAGGAACCTAAATTTAAAACAACGCAGATGGCTTGAGTTACTAAAAGATTATGATATTACTATCCTGTATCATCCGGACAAAGAAATGTGGTTGTAGATGCCTTGAGTAGAAAGACAAAGAGTATGGATAGTTTGGATTTTATTGCAGCAGAGGAGAGGCCATTAGCTTTGGATATTCAATCCTTGGCTAACCGATTTGTGAGATTGGACATTTCAAAGCCCAGACGAGTTCTTGAATGTGTTGTAGATCAGTCTTTAATATTTGAACAGATCAAGTATCGCTAGTATGATGATCCACACTTATTGGTTCTTCGAGAAACGGTACTACGAGGTGGTGCCAAGGAGGTTACTATAGGCATAGATAGTGTTCTACGACTCCAGGATCGTCTATGTGTTCCTAATGTGGATGGACTGAGGAAAAAGATCCTAGAAGAGGCACACAGTTCTCAGTATTCTATTTATCTAGGTGCTACAAAGATGTATAATGACTTGAGGGAGCATTATTAGTGGAGACAAATGAAAAAGGACATAGTGGAGTATGTATCTAGATGTCTAAATTACCAGCAAGTTAAATACGAGCACCAGTGGCTAGGTGGCCTACTTTAGCAGATGACTATACCAGAGTGTAAATGGGAACGCATCACTATGGACTTTCTAGTTGGGTTGCCGCAGACCTTGCAGAAATTTGATGCAGTTTGGGTTATTGTCAATAAGTTGACCAAGTCGACGCACTTCATTCCGGTTGTGACTACGTATACTTCAGATAGGTTGGGCTACATTTATATTCAGGAGATAGTTTGGTTGCACGGTGTGCAAATTTCCATTATATTAGATCGATTCCCTCAGTTTACTTCACATTTCTGGAGAGCAGCACAGAGTGAGTTAGGACCCGTGTAGAACTCAGCACAACCTTTCATCCGCAGATCGACAGGCAGTCAGAACGGACAATTCAGATTTTGGAGGATATTCTCAAGGCATGTGTGATTGACTTAGGAGGTTAGTGGGGTCGTTTCTCGCCTTTGGTCGAGTTTTCTTATAATAACAGTTACCAATCTAGTATCGAGATAGCTCCATTTGAGGCTTTATATGGTCGGCGATGTCTTTTGCCCATTGGATGGTTTGAGCCCGGTGAAGCTAAGTTATATTGTACTGACTTGGTGAATGATGCCTTGGAAAAGGTAAAATTTATTCAGGAGCGACTTCATATAGCGCGGTCCAGACAGAAGAGTTAAGCAGATTAGAAAGCGCGTTATTTATCATTTATGATGGGTGAAAAAGTTCTCTTGAAGGTTTCGCCAATGAAGGGAATCATGAGATTTGGGAAAAAGGGCAAGTTGAGCCCAAGATTCATAGGCCCATTTGAGGTGTTGAGACGAGTTGGGGAGGTTTCTCACGAGCTTCCTTTGCCTCCCAGTCTATCAGGAGTTCATCCGGTTTTTCCATGTATCTATGCTCCGGAAGTATCATACCGACCTGTCATATGTGTTAGACTTCAGCACAATTCAGCTAGATAACAACTTGGGTTATGAAGAGGAGCCAGTCACCATTGTTGATAAACAGGTTCGCCAGTGGTGAGCTGCTTTCTAGGCCGTTCTGCAGCAACTAGTGCCTCTTCTGGGAATTTTTATTCTGTTTATTTCATTCCAGACAATATTTATATTTTTCGTATAATCTACTACATGCTCATACACTTGTGACACCAGGTCTTGGCGCACACTAGTAGAATGTTTGGATTTAATTATTTTTCTTGGTTATTTTAATTTACTAGATCTTTTCATATCTCTGACGACCCAAAGGGTCATCACCTATGTTATTACCCATCCCGCACTTCCGAGGCCTTGAAAACCTCATTTTTATTTGCCTCGATTTACGTGTGCACTCCGAGCGCGTAGCCGGACAGCTTAAATATAAAATTCTGTGAAAATGCTAAGATTTGATATTAAAATAAATAAATTTTACTTCGGTCAACATATTGGGTAAACGGACACGGACACGGACCCGTGATTTGACTGTCTCGGAGGGTCTGTAGGAAAACATGGGACTTGGGCATATGCCCGGAATCGAATTCCGAGGTCCCAAGCCCGAGAAATGAATTTTTGAGTAAAATTGTTTTCTGAAAATATTTAAGGAAATTGAAAATGAAATCTGATTAGAAAGTAATGGTATCGGGCCCGTATTTTAGTTTCGGCACCCGGCACAGGTCTTATATATGGTTTAAGCACTTTCTGTAAAGTTTGGTTGAAATCGGATTTCGTTTGACGTGTTTCGGACTTAAAATTGGAAAACTTGATGTTTTATGAAATTTGATAGGATTCATGGATTTTGAGGCCTAATTTGATGTGTATGATGTTATTTTGGCGATTTGATTGCACGAGTAAGTTTGTAGGATGTTTTTGAGGTAGTGTGTGTATTTGGTTTGGAGCCCCAAGGGCTCGGGTGAGTTTTGGATAGGCCACGGACTTCATTTTTTGGACTTGGGAACTGCTGGTGTGACTGATCTGCAGGCTTCGTATTTGCGAAGCCAGCATCACAAATGCGAAGGTTGGCCTGGGCAGGCATGATCGCAAATGCGACCAAGAGGTTCGCAAATGCGAAGGCTGGGAATGTCTGAAGGGTTCGCAATTGCGAACCCCTGTTCGCAATTCCCTTGCCAACCAGTAGCCTGCACTGTACAAAACTGAGTTTTTTACTTCATATTTCATATTTTCTCAAACTCAACACTCTTAGGTTTTTTTCCAAAGAACAAGACTCTTCCAAATTAATTGTAAGTGGTTTGTACTCATTTCTTTCAATCATTAACATCATTTAAGATGGTTTCAGCTTAAAATCAAAGATTTTCATGGGTGAAATTGGGTGTTTTGTGTAGAACTTGAGTTTTTTCTAAAATTGGGGCTTGAGTGGGTGATTGACCTCCGATTTGAGAGATTTTTATTTGGCTAGACTCGTGAGAGTACGCAGGTTCTGAAAATGTAAAATTTACCCGACTCCGAGATGCTGGCCTGAGGGGCGTTTTGGTTATTTCACCAATTTTGCGTCGTGACCTTGAATTAAATAGTAGAATCAGTTGCATGAGATGTTATTTACGGTTTGAAATTTATTTGAATAGATTTGGGCCATTTGGAGTCGGATACTTGTGGCAAACGTGTGTTTCGGGTTGATTGCTATACTTCGGACCCGAGGTAAGTGTTCGGTCTAACCATAGCTTGAGGGAATAAGAGTTGAGTACAATTTGCTACTTGATAAGTGTCAAATACGATGTATAGAAATGGTGACGAGTATCTATACATTGGTGCCTAGCATGACCGTGAGTCCTTATATTGTGAATATTCTGATTTTGTGGTAATTTCCATGCTTAATTGATGATTCCTATATTTTGTGAAGAATATGTGAAGGGAATTGTATTCTATAAACTCTGTTGGAGCATTGGCTCAGATTGTAATGAATTATGAATAAATATGAGATGTTACGTCCTTGGAGCATTGGCTCAAATTTTGAAATGAATAATGAAGAAATATGAGATATTACATCCTTTGGAGCGTTGGCTCAAGTGATAGAATAAATCATGGAAATGAAAGTGAAAGAAAAAGAAAGTGTTATTGAAATATACCCTTGTCGGGATTTAATTGTTTAATTGATATTACCCTTGCCGGGATTAAATTTCTTAATTGATGTTACCATTGCCGGGATTATATTGTTTAATTGGTGTTACCCTTGCCGGGATTTACTTGTTTAATTATTGTTCCCTTGCCGGGATTCCTATATCTGTTCTGTTTACTTCCTTGCCCTTGGTTGTGATTGTTGTTTGGGTAAGGAAGAGTGTTAAAGCACGAAGGGTGATGTCGTGCACTTGTCTTGGTGAGAATGAGAGTAAAGCACGAAGGGTGATGCCGTGCATTGTTTGATATTGTCTCCCTTGCTGGGATGTTGTGATTTCTGTTGTTGTTCCCTTGCCGGGATTTCTATTTCTGATCTGTTTACTTCCTTGCCCTTGTTTGTGATTGTTGTTTGGGTGAGGAAGAGTGTTAAAGAACGAAGGTGATGTCGTGCATTGTTTGACATTGTGAGGAAAGAGGGTAAAGCACGAAGGGTGATGTCGTACCGTACGAGGTACCATTCCGTACCATATTCATTGATTATACAGTGAGGAAAGAGAGTAAAAGCACGATGGGTGATGTCGTGCCATGATTTACATTAATTAGATTATACATTGCATAGTGAGGAAAGAGAGTAAAAGCACGAAGGGTGTTGACGTGCCATGATTTACACTGATTACACTATACATTGCATAGTGAGGAAAGAGAGTAAAAGCACGAAGGGTGATGCCATGCCATGATTTACAGTGATTACATTATACATTGCATAGTGAGGATGAGAGTAAAAGAACGAAGGGTGATGTCGTGCAAGTTTGTGATTTCTTGACATTATTGATATGCTGGCTTTGTTGTTCTTTTCATTACTGAGATTTCTTATATGAAATTGTTATCTCCCCACCGCATGTTCCCTTTACTTTATTCATGGTTTTCTTCCTATATTTCCTATTCGTTGCATATATGTATATACTTTTATTTGAACTGCACATGTTTATTTGGTAGTTTGTTTCTGGCCTCGTCACTACTTCGCCGAGGTTAGGCTAGGCACTTACTCAATACATGGCGTCGGTCGTACTGATGCTACACCTGTACTTCTTTATGTTGTGCAGATTACGCAGCCGGACCCGGAGGACATAATTAGTGGGAGTGTCTTCCAGCTCATTATAGAGGCTTCGAGGTATACCCGTTGGCGTTCGTGGGCCTTGGCGTCTCCTCCATCCCTTTCTCTTCGATTCTGTCTTTTTTTCCTTTAGTTTCAGAGGCAGACATGTATTTCTTCAGACTTGTATTTATCACTCTTAGATAGTTCGTGAGTTAGTGACACCAGGTTTTGGGAAATTTTGCGTCAATGTATTGTAATTGTCTTTACTTAGATTAAGACCGTATTTGTTTCCGTTGTTTAATCTGTGAACTAATTTAGTTTATTCTGTTAGGATGAGGTTATGATGCTAGTTTAACTACACATGTTGGCTTGTCTAGCGGGTTCAACATTAGACACCATCACGGCCCGACGGTGGGATTTCGGGGCGTGACAATATCGTCTTAACTATTGCAAATAAAAAGAGTTTAATTATTTGGTAATTTTTTTAAAGGGTTGAATATGGTTTAAATCATTAATTGGTTTGCTTAGTTGTATTGTTGGGCGCCATCATGACCTATAGGTGAAAGTGGGTCGTGGCAATTTTGGTCCTCCAACTCTATTTCTTATGTTTCATTTTAACACAAAAACTGAAACAAGTGCAAAAAAACATATAGCGTATGTGTATACACAAATCTAGGTGTAATAAATATCCAATTAAATGTTGCCACCTGTTTTTTTCATCTTTTATTTCATAAAAGCTTGAAGTTTGAAGTGAATTCATGTCTCAAAGAAAATTATTTTTTCATAATGGAATGGATATTTTTCCGTGTGTATTTCAAGTTGAACTGAAAGTATCATGGGCAACAAGAAATTCGGGTCGAGTATTTTAGTACTGACTCCTTTCACAAGGATGAACAACATTTAGTTGGATATTTATTACACCTCAGATTTGTGTATATACACGCGCTATATTTTTATGCACTGGTTTCAGTTTTTGTGTTAAAATGAAATATAAGAAATAGAGAAATGGAATAAGGTTGAGATAGAGTACCAAAATAAAATATGAGACCAAGTTGAATGGGCTGTACATGTATACTTGGTAAAGGTGTCATATATGTGTATGTATATTAGTATCACTTCCTATGACTCATCCACTCCAAAAAGTTATTAAAATAGGTGGAATGTAGGACCTACATGTACTTTACATTACTTCTAAGACAAAATAGCATACAGATGCTAAGAAGTGGAAACAATTTGAAAGTGAAAATCTTCTTTAACTAGCAAATTTTTCTTTAGAAAGTATATGTTGCAATGAACCAAAAATGGCAACAACAAAGGCATCCTTGTTGTTTAACAAGTGAAATTATCTACTGGTGTAACTAGTAAAAGGATCTAATTTTTTTTCACTTATTGAGACTACGTGTGAAGAAGGCCTAGTTCGTCGCCTTTCGATAAAGTTGCCACTAAAGGTATGTTCAGGCTAATACTTCCTTATTTTGGCATGATCCAAGTAACGATACGTAAACATTATGTTATCTCATAAATAATTCTACTCTTAGTCGTTAAGAATGTCTACGTTATTCATTCCTGTAAAATGATATTCAAAGCATGCCTAAGTATACTATTGAGAAATTCAATACAGATGTTAATGTTCATAATGTAGTATTATATGCATCTTCATTTAACAACGAGCTACGGTCGGTAAGGTAGTCATGCATCATTATTTACCATCGAGCTACGACCGGTTAAGCAGTTACACATCTACCATCGAGCTACGGCTGACTGGGCAGTCATGCATTTACCACCACGCTACGGCTGGTCGGGCAGTTACCACTTATCAGTCGGGCAGTTTAATGTCACAAGAATGATGTAAGCAGAACTATTACATTGTAGTTTTTTTTATATGTACGAGATTGGACTTATTCTATATGTTATGGCCCTCAGCGGAAACTCAAAGGTTACAGTTTGACTCTTATCCCTCCCAGTGATAGTACCTTATTATTATGTTTCATTTCTGCCTTACATACTTGGTACATTCTTCATATTGACATCTCTTTGCCTGGGGGTGTTGTATTTCATACCACGCAGGTATAAATAGACAAGGCAAGGACCCTCCACTATAGGCTGCCTCCATATATCAATTTTTGGTTGTTGAGCTCCACTTCTTCTTGGAGTATTGTCGAGTCACATTCTGTATATGATATTTTATTTCATGAGTATGTCGAGAGCCCTGTCAACTGACTTGCCGGCCCTTATGTTATCTATATAAATCCTTTTTCATTAGTTGTGTGAGTTAAGTTGTAATATTGTTACTTATATATATATATATGGCCTATCATGGCTCGTGACGAGTCTCATAAAAAAGAAGGATAAGGTACAAGGCACTCGGTTGAGTAGGCACCGGGTGCCAGTCGTGGACCTCCGGTTTGGGTCATGACAAACTTGGTATCAGAGTGGATCTATCCTAGGGTTGTCTGCAAATCGTGTCTTGTAGAATCTTGTTTATAAATGTGCCGTGCACGACGTTGTATAAAATGGAAACTACAGGGCATTTAGGGACCGTTTACTCTTCCTTCTTGATATTAGATCATGCGATAGGGTAGAATCGTAGGGATTAAATCCCTTGAACATTAACTTGTTTTATATACACAGTGATGCATATGACTAGGAAAGCTATAGCTAGTCAGAAAGGTAAAGAAGTGGCAGATGAGGGCATGAGTAGAGCACCAATGTCTAGTGAGGGCAGAGTGAGGCCCCGAGGGGAAGTGTGACACACTCGCATAGTTCTCCGATTTTGCCAGCACCCGAGGAGCTGAGGAGGAGCCCAGTACCTCCACCTGTTGCTCATGATGAGGATATGGATATGTGGAGTGCAGTATGGTTGTTGACAAGATTGGTAGTCGCTCAAGCTCAGCGCCATGTAGGTACATGTGTTGGTTACGTTGTTAGGGCTATAGCGCGAGAGTTCGAGACTTCATCAACCTGGACCCTCTGGTAGGATGAGGACCCATAAAATTTATTGATAGGATGCAGAAGACTTTGAGGGTGATGCATACATCAGACTCTGAGTCAGTAGAGTTGGCTTCTTACCGATTCTAGGATGTTGTGGTTTAGTGGTATGAAACTTGGGATTTGTCTAGAGGGACAAATGCACCTCCAGCGGTATGAGAAGAGTTCTAAGGGGCTTTCATGCATCATTACTTGCCGGACGGGGTAAGTCTAACCGTTTTATCTCCAGTATGACTTTCCCAAGAAGAACAGGCAAATCAAATAATGTACCCATTCCTATGTTCTATATTTCTAATTCATCTAGTGATTTTTTTTATGTTGGTAACTTGGCCTTATATTCGATCTACACAGATTCGTCAAGAAAAGTTAGACATGTTCTTGTCTCTTTAAAAAAGGGAATATGAGTGTGCGGGAGTATAGTCTCCAGTTTGGATCCTTGGTGAGGTATGCCCTCTCGATTGTGGCTGAGATGAGTGACTGAGTGCATCGGTTTGTGGTAGGACTTGGGCCGGACCTGATTAATGAGTGTTCCACGGCCGGTATGCTCGATTTTGCCTCCAGGCTTATGCTAAGAATTTAGAGGATCAGAAACAACAGCAATATGAGGATCGTGATTAGGGTCAGCGTAACAAGGCTAGGTCTGCTAGAAAACTTGAGGATTTTCAAGGCGATCCTATGCCACCATATTCAGTTGATAGTGTCCGATTGCAGAGTCCCCGTTATAAGGGATTTGTTTATTCTAAATCGGGTTAGGGCTCGATAACTTCGAGTTTTCAGAATCGGAGGGATTCATCACAAATGAGGGCGCCTCCTCTACAGTGCATTCAATGCGGTAGAGCTCATTCTGGACAATGTCGCCAGGGGTCTAATGTGTGTTATACATGTTGAGACCCTAGTCGTTACATGAGGGATTGTCCTATGAAGGACAGAAGAGGGGTGGTTCAGCCCACCAGATCTATAACAATATCCTCCTCTTCAGTACACCCTCTAGAGTGAGGCCCTCAGGCATCAGCTGGTAGAGGTAGAGGCATGCATCAAATGGCTATAAATATGCCTTGATCCTAGAATCTTTTATTACGAAATTTTCTGATCTTCTCTGTTTTCTTCTTCTGCACCAAAATTTTCAATGTGTTTTACAAGAATTGAGTGGCTTGAAGTTCATTAGATTTTTGGTATCAATACAATGGTGAATTAATCGTTCTATCCTGGGAGTATTCCAGCACATTGGGCACTTGAGGGGAATACTTTCCTTAAGGACACACTGTGCATTCAGTGAGCTCGTTTATTCCGAAATTATTTTCAAATATTATTTCGATATTTTGTTACTGTTAACCTTTTGTTTTTATTTTTTGTTTCAGAAAGTTTACTGTTTCATTATTCATTATAGTAATACAGATTGAATAACGTCAATACTATATTTTGTTATAAATATATGGGTGTGTTGTGGCGTACATGCCCTCATTTAATGCAAACTTCTATTTACTTAGTATGAGTTTTAGCAATATACTCGAAAAGTAGGTTTTGATTGCTAACTTACACCATGAATTTCATATCACGATAATTCTACTACCAGTTATGATTGAGGAATATATATATTATAGGTTTTATGAAAAGAATCTTGTCCTTCGTGTTAGAATGATTTTGCATTATATATATGGTTCAAAATTAAGTATTTCTTTTTTTAAAATACTATTATAAGATAAATTATTAAATTTAAAGTATTAAATTTTAGAATTTCCTATCTAATTCAAAAAAAGGAATGATTTACTTTCTCAGATAAACCTTTAAGAATACAATAATTACTGCATCAAAGTTGAAAGAATAGAAACTAACTCATGTAGAAAACGGGGAGGGCCAAACAGAGATAATGTGGCACCTCTATTTGACAAAGAAACTCAATTATTATCTTTTTTCTCAATTTTTTGCCTTTGACCCTATTTTCCTATTTATTTACTATTTAGAAAATCTAAAAGTCGCTTCTTTAAGAATACCAAAAGTTACTTCCCACATCACTCGTGACTATTAACAAAACAATTATGATACATTTAAAATTGCTATTACGAAAACAGTTACGGTAAACAAAAAATTTCAAACGCAAGTAACTGGCCATAGGGAAGCAATCACTTTCTCCATATTTCTTTTTAGGAAAAAACATCCGATCTATGGTGAGTCTCAAGTCTCAACTATTTTCCCTACACCCGATATGATCTTCTTTCGTCGTGTTATTTTCCTCGTGTATCCAGTCTTATTTGATTTAGTTATTATTAATGTTCATCTCCTATTTCATTCATATATTTCTCGTCTTTATGAGTTCTCTGTTGTCTATTGATCCACCCCCTTCTCAAAAAGGTTAATTTTTCTCTTCTTTTCCTTTTATTGCTTATAGGTTAATGTAGCATTGATTTCATGTATATTTTTAAATTTTTCATTTCACTTGCTGGAACTCCTTTTATCTCATTGTCCCCTTGATCCATTATCAGTTTGTAATTAGCAACTCACTTTTTTCGTTGAAACATTCTCATGCTTACTCTTATCTATATTTAATAGATTTCTATGTAAGATGAGGCAAATAATTGCAAGAGATTATGGAAAAGTGCAAGGATGTGTTGATGGAATAGTGAATATGGTGATTTTGGAGGTACCGGAGGATATAATATTCTTAAAAGTCGAGGAATGCAAGATGAATCTTATTTGAGGTTATTAGGGTTTATTTCAGTTGTTTGTCAAATTTTCTTAATTTTTGTGAGAAAATATAAGGAACTTTCCTTCAATAGTTCCTTTTTTCCCTTTTGTTTTTTGGTTATTTTTTTCCTTCTTGAAATGCAAAAGCTATAGATGGTGTAATTTGGAAGGTATTATATTTGATAATCAAAGGATGTGTTTATCTATTTATAAAAATTGGTTCATACTCCCATTAAATTAAAAAGAATTGGTTCGTTTTATGCTTGGTGAAGTTTATAATTTTCGCAAGAAAAAAAGAAGAGATTTCTTGTATGTGCTTTTATGCTTTGGCAGACCCACTCTGATTGACAAGAAACAAAATTGGTTCAATAAGACAAGAACCATAACTTTATACATTATATTTCTCTTGCTTATTTGATTGTTGATCAATTTATTGCAAGGGAAAAAAATATTTTTCCTCACTTCCTGCAATAATCACTTATATGATTGATCAATTAGGAGAGATTAACCAATTCTTTTGAGGGGAAGTAAGTTCAAAATTTTTGATTCAGACTTCCTTCTGTTAGTAATCTATATTTCTGTAAAATAAAATAATATTTTTTTTAAAAATAAAAAAACAGTGAGAAACCTCACTTGCTCGGGATTAGCACAGCCACGTTAGTGAAATTTACGAGAGACATTGAGAACCTAACTAGCGCGGGCTTAGCGCGGGCGCCCTAGTCCAGGCGTCCTTAGCTTCTCTTATGAAAAAATAATATAAGAATAAACCGAGCCCACTGAATACACAGTGTGTCCTTAAGGAAATTAGTCCCCTCAAGTACCCGAGGTTTTGAAATATATCCTCCCAGGATAGAACAATTTAACTCACCAGTTTATTGGTACCAAAAACATCGGTGATATGCGAACCACTTAAGGATCGTAAAACACACAGGAATATTTTTGTGCAGAAGAAGAAGAAGAAGATCAGAAATTTTAGTAAGTAAAAATTCTGGGATTCAAGGTATATTTATAGCCAATTTCTTACTGTTTCTGAAAAGGTTTTGCAACCATTCGGAATAGCCATAGCTGTTTAAACAGGTGTGAATCCTTTTAGAATAACCATAGTTGTTTTGAACAGGTATGAATATTGCGGGAAATATAAAAATGGATTTAAAATAATTCGGGAAAGAAAACTAGTCAAATCGAAACGGGTCGCGGGTCATTCCAGATTTGAATTTTTTCCATTAATTAATTAAGTTAATCAATTAAATAATTTGAAAAGAATTTTGTCCAAAAATATTATTCAATCAATCGATCTTTGACCAAATCCAAATACGAAGCCGAGCCGAGCGAGCAACGACGACGACAACGGCGCGAGGCTTGCCTTCTTCTCAACTCTTTAAGAGCTAGAAGAAGAGATTCTCTATATATACACATAGATTTTTTATTCTTCTTCCAATGAGGGACAAAGTGCACTAATTCAAAATTTCACTTCCCTCCATTTATTTTTCCACCATTTTCCATTCACTCTCTTCAATCTACACCAAGCTTAAAATTAAGCTACACTAAGATTGAAGACCAAAAATCCCCCACATGAATGGGGAATGGATATAAAATAAAGGAATGCACGGACGTGTGTGTGTTTGACATGCAGGAATTAATTGCATCTGGATTAGTAGGTTTCCCTTTGAACTTTTCGTAGTGAACTTATATCGGATATACTCGGTCAATCGGTAGATTTGATATCTTTGAACCGTCGAGCTTTGTTGTATACCTAGACAATATAAGTCACGCAATCAATCATTAACCATCTATGGTTCTCACGGTTGTGTTCGTTTCAGCCATGAACACCCGCATGGTTTCATGAGTGCTTAGAGAATGGGTCTTTACTTTCATTCCCCTTGAAGCGTCTTACACTTCACACTCACATAGGTGATTCCTAAATGTGTAATCCTAAAGACACACTATCTGGTTATATCCTGCCAGACTTAGCAAATCATTAAAAAACTTTAAGCTTTATTGAATCATAAAAAAACCTTAATTCTTTACCTTTATTTATGAACATTGTCTTCATCACGAGATTGGGTTGAGTTATTTGACAATTTTGAACCGTCATTCATAACTTTGTTTGATCTCTTTGAACCTAGATCTTGGGATCTCCAATCTGCTAGGTAGATTTACTTCCATGATGACTTGTCCTAGGCCTTAAACCCATTCCCTTTGATTATCTTTCAACTGCCTCTCTAGATAAGCCTTTTATAAGTGGATTCGACACGTTATCTCTTGACTTTACGTAGTCAATTGTGATAACACCACTAGAGAGTAGTTGTCTAACGGTATTATGTCTCTGTCGTATATGACGAGATTTTCCGTTATACATAACGCTCCCTGCCCTGCCTATTGTTTCTAGACTATCACAATGTATACAAATACGTGCCAAAGGTTTGGGCCAAAATGGAATATCTTCCAAGAAATTCCGGAGCCATTCAGCTTCTTCACCGACCTTATCTAAAGGTATGAATTCAGATTCCATTGTAGAACGGGCGATGCACGTTTGTTTGGATGATTTACAAGACACTGCTCCACCCCCAATTGAACATATCCAATCGTGGATTTAACTTTAGATGATCCGGTGATCCAACTTGCATCACTATATCCCTCGATCACAGAGGGATATTTGTTATAATGCAAATCATAGTTTTGGGTATGTTTCAGATACCCCAAAACTCGTTTCATTGCCATCCAATGTATTTGATTGGGATTAGTTGTAAATTGACTCAGTTTGCTAATAGCACATGCTATATCTGGTCGCGTACAATTCATTATATACATCAAACTTCCGAATACTCTTGCATAGTCCAGTTGTGAGTCACTTTCATCTTCATTCTTTTGAAGTGCATAACTCACGTCAATTGGACTCTTGGCAATTTCGAAATCCAAAAGCTTGAACTTGTCAAGTACCTTTTCAATGTAGTGAGACTGTGATAATGTTAGACCTTGTGGAGTCTTGTAAGATCACATCAGCAACTCCTAAGTCTTTCATATCGAATTTTCTAGCCAACATGCACTTTGTAGCATTTATATTTGGCATGCTTTTGCTCATTATCAACATGTCATCAACATATAAACAAACAATAACTTCGTGACCCGGAGTGTTTTTAATGTAAAAACATTTGTCGCACTCGTTGATTTTAAACCCACTTGCCAACATTGTTTGATCAAATTTGGCATGCCATTGTTTGGGTGCTTGTTTAAGTCCATAAAGCGACTTAACAAGTTTTCACACTTTTTTTTCTTTACCAGGAACCACAAACCCCTCAGGTTGTTCCATGTAAATTTCTTCCTCCAATTCTCCATTTAAGAAAGATGTTTTCACATCAATTTGATGGATTTCAAGACCATACACGGCTGCTAATGCCACTAACATCCTAATAGATGTTATCCTCGTTACTGTCGAGTAACTGTCAAAGTAATCAAGGCCTTCCTTTTTGTCTATAACCTTTGACAACAAGTCTTGCCTTATATTTGTCAATAGTTCCATCAACTTTCATTTTTCGTTTAAAGATCCATTTCGAACCTAAAGGCTTATTTCCAGGAGGAAGATCAACCAATTCCCATGTATGGTTATCCAAAATTGATTGAATCTCACTATTGACTGCCTCTTTCCAAAACGTTGAATCAGAAGACGACATAGCTTCTTTAAAAGTTTGACGTTCATTTTCAAGAAAGAATGTCACAAAATCTAGTCCAAAGGAAGTAGATGTTCTTTGACGTTTGCTACGCCTTGGATCTTCTACACTTGGAGTATTTTCCTTTGGTTCTTCCCGAGATCGTTTAGGTCTTTCACTTAACGACTCGCATTTAGTTTTACACGAATAAATACTTTCAAAGGATTCAACATTATCTGATTCCATTACCGTATTAACATGAATCTCGGGATTATCAGATTTATGGACCAAAAACCGACATGCTTTACTGTTTGTAGCATATCCAATGAAAACGCAATCTACTATTTTTGGTCCGATTTTAACCCTTTTAGGTAAAGGAACTTGTACCTTTGCTAGACACCCCACACTTTGAAATATTTCAAGTTAGGTTTTCTTCCTTTACATTTTTATATGGAATAGATTGCATTTTGCTATGGGGTACTCTATTGAGTATTCGGTTAGCTGTAAGGACAACTTCCCCCCCACAAACTCTGCGGTAATCCAGAAATTATTAGTAAAGAATTCATCATTTCCTTTAATGTCTGATTTTTTCTTTTCGCAATTCCGTTGGATCGAGGTGTGTAAGGTGCAGTGGTTTGATGGATAATTCCATATTCCGAACATATTTTGCAAACGGAGATTCATATTCTCCACCTCTATCACTTCTAATCATTTTGATCTTTTTATTCAATTTATTCTCTACTTCATTCTTGTATTGTTTAAATGCTTCAATTTCTTCATCCTTACTATTAAGCAAATAAACATAATAATATCAAGTGCAGTCGTCAATAAAAGTAATAAAATACTTTTTCCCACCTCGAGATGGTTTCGACTTCATATCGCAAATGTGAGTATGAATTAATTCTAAAGGATTTGAATTCCTTTCAATAGACTTATAAGGATGTTTTACAAACTTATATTCAACACATATTTGACATTTCGATTTATTACACTCGAATTTAGGTAATACTTCTAAATTAATTAACATCCGCAAGGTTTTATAATTGACGTGTCCTAAACGAATATGCCATAAATCATTTGGCTCCAACAAATAAGAAGAAGTTGAAATTTTATTCATATTATCAACAACCATTACATTGAGTTTGAAAAGGCCCTCCGTGAGGTAGCCTTTTCAAACATATATTTCGTTCTTGCTCACAACAACTTTATCAGAAACAAATACACATTTGAATCCATTCTTCACAAGTAAATATGTAGAAACTAAATTCTTCCTAATAGTAGGAACATGAAGAACGTTGTTGAGAATTAACACCTTGCCAGAAGTCATCTTTAAGAATATATTCCCATAACCTTCAATCTTGGTTGTTGAATCATTTCCCATGGAAATATCTTCTTCGGGACCAGCAGTAGAGTAATTAGCAAATGTTTTTTTGACAGCACAAACATGTCGAGTGGTTTCGGAGTCAATCCACCACTCCTTCGGATTCCCAACTAAGTTGCATTTCGAAAGCATTGCACAAAGATTATCAATGTCATCATTCTTCTCCACTATGTTGGCATGTACCTTCTTCTTATCCTTTTTCGGGAGACGACAATCAAGGGCTTTGTGACCAACTCTTCCACCGTTGTGGCAGTTGCCCTTGAATTTCTTTTTGTTCTGCTCCTTAGTCTGTCCAGAAGATATCTTCCTCTTCTTACTTTTTGGAGCAGTCTTCTCAACGATATTAGCTCCCATGATCGTTGAATTTCCACGAGACTTCTTCTCGGCTAATTTATTTTCTTCCTAAATCTTGAGACGAATCACAAGATCTTCCAACTTCATTTCTTTGCGCTTTTGCTTAAGATAGTTATTGAAATCTCTCCATGAAGGAGGAAACTTTTCAATCATTGCTGCCACTTGAAATGCTTCATTCACGACCATACCTTCAGCAATAAGTTCGTGAAAAATAAGTTGAAGCTCCTGAACTTGGGTTCCCATAGTTTTGTTGTCTATCATTTTATAGTCTAGAAACTTGCCTACCACAAATTTCTTCAAGCATGCATCTTCCGTCTTGTACTTCTTCTCAAGTGCGTCCCATAATTCTTTCGAAGTATTCATTGCATTGTACACATTGTACAAGTCATCCTCTAAAGCACTTAGGATATAGCCTTTGCAAAGAAAGTCTGTCTGCTTCCATGTCTCAACAATCATGAACTTTTGATTGTCCGGCATGTCTGCAGCAGGCACTGGAGACTCTTCACTAGTGAATTTCTGCATACCAAGTGTGGTAAGCTAGAAGAACACCCTTGCTTCCATCCTTTGAAGTTGGCTCTAGAAAATTTCCCCGGTTTTTCTGTGGGTGGAACAGCAGTCCGGCTCGACGAGGCTATCGTCATTGCCGCAACAGTCGCAGAAGAATTTTCGTTATCAATTGTCATTTATCACTGTCAACAATAAAAGAGTTCAATCAGTGGCAAAACCTGAACAGTAAACAATACTGTAATCAACAATAAACAGTATGTATAATAAATAAAAATCGAAGTTTTTATATACTGTTTCACAGGAAACGATGAAGTTTTTATGTTCTTCAAATCGTTTTTCTGAATTTCAAAACTCTGATGAAGTTTTTATATCTTCAAATCAGAATAATAAAATTCACAAGAAGTAGAAAACACACAGGTTTTAATCTCCACAAACAGAATACAGAAAATAAAAAATATTAATTTCCTTAAGAATGTTAGTAATCTGTAATGCTGTAAAATAAAATAATAATTTTTTTGAAAATACAAAAATAGTGAGAAATCTCACTAGCGCGGGCTCTAGCGCGGGATTAGCGTGGCCGCGCTAGTGAAACTTACCAGAGACAGTGAGAAACTTGACTAGCGCGACCACTAGCGCGTGCTGAGCGTGGGCGCGCTAGTCCAAGCGTCCTTAGTTTCTCTTATGGAAAAATAATACAAAAATAAATCGAGCCCACTGAATACACAGTGTGTCTTTAAGGAAATTATTCCCCTCAAGTACCCGAGGTTTTGGAATATATCCTTCCACGATAGAACGATTTAACTCACCAGTGTATTAGTACCAAAAACTCCGGTGATCGGCGAACCACTTAATGGTCGTAAAACACACATGAATATTTTTGTGCAGAAGAAGAAGAAGAAGATCAGAAAATTTAGTAACTAAAAATTCTGGGATTCAAAGTATATTTATAGCCAATTTCGTACTGTTTCTGAAAAGGTTTTGCAACCTTTCAGAACAGTCATAGCTGTTTGAACAGGTGTGAATCCTTTTAGAACAATCATAGTTGTTTTGAACAGGTATGAATATTCGGGGAAATATAAAAACGAATTTAAAATAATTCGGGAAAGAAAACGGGTCGAATCGAAACGGGTCGCGGGTCATTCCAGATTTGAATTTTTTCCATTAATTAACTAAATTAATTAATTAAATAATTTGAAAATAATTTTGTCCAAAAAGATTATTCAATCAATTGATCTTTGACTAAATCCAAATCCGAAGACGAAGCCGAGCCGAGCGAGCAACGACGACGGCGACGGCGCGAGGCTTGCCTTCTTCTCAACTCTTTAAGAGATAGAAGAAGAGCTTCTCTATATATACACATATATTTTCTTTCCTTCTTCCAATGAGGGACAAAGTTCACTAATTCAAAATTTTACTTCCCTCCATTTCTTTTCCCACCATTTTTCATTCACTCTCTTTAAGCTACACCAAGCTTAAAATAAATCTACACTAAGCTTGAAGACCAACACCTTCTTTGTTGGACATTGCTGGTGTTGCCAGTATCGATAAGGAAGTTAATGTGGCCCGCATAGTAGAAGTACATAGTGCTAAGGGTTTTAAGATTATATATTTTTTGCATAATTCTGAAATTATATTTGCACTTTGGGAAATCATTGTTATATTTGAAACAAGTATAGATTTGATTTTTAGTAATAACACTGCTCCTTTATAGGAACACATACTACATTAGGATTTATTACTGCAGAAAGTAATTATATTGTGGTCTAACTTTTACTGGATATGTATGAAATATTTAGTCTCTGCTTAATTTGGTAGAATTTGTTTTTCTTCAGGGTACTGAATATTAACTTGGTTTTTTTTTTAATTGTGTCTCAGGTGAGCACTAGAATCCTCTTCTACTATTGATGGAGGTGGTATCATTTTATTAATTCATTGTTGTGTAGTATGTCTCTATTTCAAGAAAGGCTAATTGAGTTTTTTTTACGAAACTTATGTTGGGAAATATGACATGCTTTTTATTTATCCAAATTTCATATTTAAACTCATGTAATCAGCCGGTTTATCTTTTTGTTTGTCCTGAGATAGATGGCCATGAGAAATCTCATTAGAATTTATCAAATATGGTACGTAGTAAAATGGAAAACCAAAATAATTAATTGGCGTGATAAGTAAAGAGTTATACTTGGTATTGTGCAATTCCTATTATTCCTTCATATATATGATTACCATTTTTTTTGTTTGTCATTTTTTGTCAATTAGTTGCTAAATTAAATCTATGCCCATTTTTCAATTGAGGTATGTACATTTCTTTGTAAATCTTTATGCACATTGTTAGGCACAAGTGTCCTTGAAGCTTTTTTTCTTTCCTTTACTTATAATATTTTCATAATTTTTCTCTTCAATCTTGGCTAAATTTATGAGAAGCTCATTTCTAAATTTACTTCGCGCGTGTAAATTGACTAGCATTCTATATGATAAGAACTTTTTTGAAAAGCAAGCTCTCTAGAAAAATACAAAAAATAACTTTCTGAAGAGATTAGACCTTTTTGGATTATCTATTGCCATTTCCACCAGATCCAAAAAAGTGTTAAATATTCCCTCATATTCTTGTCGTTCATCACTATTAGAGGAAGAAATCATTTATCTCATTTAATATTCGGTGAATCTTTCTCTTTATTTACATTTAATGTCATTTATAGCTGTTTTATATTTGATTCTCTTGCATACTGTAATATTCAATGCATTTATTGCTGGCACATTAAATCCATCTCTTCACTGCTCACTTCATTTATATCATTAATTTAAGATCTATAGTTATTAACCATAATTAGGATTAACTGTCTTTAATAACTGATAAGTTAGCTTAACCAAAGATTATCATTTTTTGGTCAACCAATTTGGTGTCTCTTCCATTGGTTATATTCGCCTCTGGATCCAACGCTGAAATTTGGATTTCTCCAAATATATTAAGTTGTTCATTGCCGGAAAATTCAATAATGGATGCCATATATAGTTAGTCAATTAAGGGCAGAAAAATCTAGTGTATATATATATATATATATATATGAAGTTGGGAAGAGAAACGTTGATGTGGCACCTCTCCTCATCTAGGATTTGCATTTATCTATTTTCTTAGATTTTTGAGAGTTTTCTCTCATTTTGATACAATATATATATATATTTTTAAAGGGGAAGACTTTAATAAACAACCGTTTACTGTAACAGTTCATTTTTAGGAGTTCTTGAAAAAATTGTGAACTTTCTAATAGCATTAAAGGGAGAGACTTTAATACTAAACCGTTATGTGATGTTTTGTTTTCCGAAAACCGATTCAGTTTCAAGAATCCTATATAATATATGGGTGTACTGCTAAACCGCCCAACCGGTGTGACCCAACTTTGACCACACTAGTGAAAAGACGTCCAAGACCCCATAACTAATTAGCCTATATTTTTTCCTCCAAAACACAAAATTAAATCCCATATCTTTTACGTATGCGCAAATTAAATGTTGGAAGCTGAAGAGTCTTATGTAAAATATTTGTATATTTAGTGTGTATACAGATTATTTATTTTCTTCCTTCCTTAAAAATAAATTCGGTATACGATTTATTATACTTCCTTCATATCAAACCAAGTCAAGTAGACACTTTCTCCTTTTCTAAAAATGGATTCAAACCAAGAAAAATTAGTGGTGCAAGAAAATATGAATCCAAATGAACTTTATACAAATACAACAACCACGAATATGAACCAAGAAACTAAGTTTGGTCGGGTTAGGGACGAGTTGTATAGATCTTTAGGGATGACACCGGACGATAGTTTGTTGAATGAATACGAATGGGTCGATGTTGATTTTCACGATAGTTTCAACAATGATGTGCATTTAGATGATGATGATGATGATTATGATGATGAATAACACGATGGAGAATATCACGGAGAAACTAACGATGATGATGAGCAAGTTTTAGGAAATGAGTTAGAGTTATGTGATGTTGATCGGGAAGTGGAAAATAAATTCACTGAAGAGGATGTGGTTGTAGGTCCTATCTCTGGAATGCGATTTAGAGATAAAGATTCTTTGTTTGCATTCTACAAAGAACATGCACGGCTGAAAGGATTCTCCGTCGTCAAAATAAATTCCAACAAGAAGGGTGGTGCCACTCCCAGGTATGTAACTTATTGTTGTGATAGGGCTAGGATTCGCCGAACCAAGTTTACCACTATAACGACTTGAACGGTCGTTTAGGAAAGTTAAGCTCCGTTCGGTGGCGTAAGGTCTTGAAAAGCTTCACATTGGGTATACTGACATGTGTGCGTGGTTGGATTTAATTACCGGATAATCCGAAATCGAATTAGGAGGAAAATTTTAATTTTTTGAAGCTTAAGTTATGGAAGTTGACCAGAGGTTTGACTTTTGAGTAAACAGCCTCAAAATGAGTGTTGGGTAATGTCAACAGCTTCGTATGGTGATTTTGGACTTGGGCGCGCGTCCGGAATTGGTTTTGGAGGCCCGCAGAGTAATTTGAGGTAATTTGGTGAAAGTTAAAATTTCGGCGATTTCGGCCGATTGGTGAAAATATGATATTGGGCTCGGAATGGGATTCCGGGAATGGTTATAGTTCCGTTGTGTTATTTTTGACTTGTCTGCAATATTTGGCATCATTCCGGGTTGAATTGATAAGTTTCGGCACGAGTTTTGATATTTGAAGATTCGAAAATTCATAAGTTTGATTTTTGGTTTGATTCGTCATTTTAGTGTTGTTTTATGTGATTTGAAGCCTCGAGCGAGTCCGTGTGAGATTATATGACTTGTGTGTGCGGTTGGACGAGGTCTCGGGGACCTCGGGTGTGTTCCGGATAGGCTTCGGATCAATTTTTCCTCATTTTGCACAGCTAATGCTGTCTTCTGGTTTTCTTCTATGTGATCGCATAGTAGCAGTCGCGATCGCATAGTGTTGATTTGACCCGCCCATTTTTCCTTCATCACATTGGCAAAGAATGGTCCGCGATCACATAGCTCCATAACTTTTACTCTCCGTGTTTGCACCTTCATCCCCGCGTCGCATAGTTCTTTTGTTTGGGCATCAAACAATTCCTTCAAAGCGATCGCATTCCCTTTTGCCGCGATCGCACAGTGTAAGCTGGACAGTGACCATAATTCCCTCCTATGCGATCGCATCAACCTATTCACGATTGCATAATACCATTTTGGCGAGCAAAATTTTTCTTCTATGCGATCGCATCCTTTGGCCCGGGATCGCAATGCTCAAATATCTGGGCAGACAGAATATAATCCAAAATCGGGGGTTTCACCATTGTTATCATATTTTGACTTCTAGAGCTCGGTTCTTGGCGATTCTTTGAGGGTTTTTTCACACAATTTGAATGGGTAAGTGTTCTCCAACTAGAATTAAACATATTCCATGAATTAGTCCTTGTTTTTATCATATAATTTGTGTTTTGAGTTGGGGAAATTGTGGGTTTTGAAAGAAAATTCCTAAATTGAAAAATCATGATTTGAGGGACCAAATGATATCAGAATTAGATCAATTTTGTATGGTTGAACTCGTATCGTATAGGTAATTGGATTTTCTAAAATTTGACGGGTTCCGAGGTGCAAATTCGGAGGCCGACTTTTGGGTCGATTTTTATAAGTTTTGTAAAGACTGAAAATTTATTATCCGAAATAGTTCCTCATACGTTTTATGTGTATTTTGAAGTTGTTTTAGTTGATTTTGATCCGCCCGGAGGTCTTTTCGCCCTAGAAGTCAATTTAGAGTACCAGGTTGTCGTCTTTGAGGTAAGTATCTTGCCTACCCTTGTGTGGGGGAACTACCCCTTAGGATTGAGTCTTCTTTCTGGATTGTAGCCTGTGTACGCGAGGTGACGAGTGCGTACTCGGACTTATTTGCAAATAGGTTGGCCTTTTAGGATTCTTAGGTCCTTATATTCCCTGTATATGAAGTTGTATTTGTTATATCTGATTTCCGATTGCTAGTTCATTTCTTTCTGCTTAAATTAGATATTACTTGCTTAGTTTTCCTTTGTTGCTTATTTGATCTTAAATGACTTAACTGAAGACTTAACATTTTCTACCATCGTGCTATATCTTCCTTCATAAACTGCCTATTTGACTAGAATTAGCATAATCTCACCCTATAATTGTTTAGAGGTGATTGGAATATCTATACGTTGGTGTCAAGCATGCCAGTGAGTCGTACATTGTGATTTATATGATTTTCCCTTAAGTGCTACTTAGGTTTAGTTGATAACCATCCATGTTGATGGTATTTCCTTGGTGTTGCCTATTACTGAGCATTGTTCAAGCTGAGTTTTATTACGTAAAGTTGATTGTTTAGGCGAGATTGGCTATAGTTTTTTCCCTTGCCGGGATGATTAGTTTCTTATTGATGACTTGAATATTGTGAATCGTTTTTATATTTGTTTTGTTTTCCCCTCGTTATATCGTTTCGCTTGTGCTTGGCATTCCCTTCGGTGGCTACTTCTTATGAGTGAGTTTTTACCATTCTTGTGATTCAATTCTTTGTATTGTTTTGCTCCTCGCACCTTGCATTCTGTCTTTTGTTGCTTTTGCTCCTGTTGTGGAAATGTGTGTTGTTTCTGTCGCATTCTGGTTGTTTTTCCTCAGTTGGCTGCATTGCATATTTAAATTGGGACTACGGACGTATTCTGAGAACTTTCCTCCTGTACTGCATTGCATATTTAAATTGGGACTACGGACGTATTCCGAGAGCTTTTCCCATGTACTGCATCGCATATTTAAATTGGGACGTATTCCAGGAGCTTTTCCCCTGTACTGCATTGCATATTTAAATTAGGACTACTGACGCATTCTGATAGCTTTCCTCCTGTACTGCATTGCATATTTAAATTGGGACTACGGATGTATTCCAGGAGCTTTCCCCCTGTACTGCATGACAAATTCTGAGTTACGGACTGAGTTCCGGTAGATTTATCTTGAGGAGATTATGATCGAAAGATTTTTATTGAAAAGTATAGCTGAAAAGATATTTTCCTTGAAGAAAATTATGTCTGAAGGACTTTTATTTCAAAGGTATATTTGAAAAGCATTTGTATTGCAGAAAATGATATTGAAATACATTTATTAGGGAATTATATTTGAAAATCATGTATTTTGAAAAAAAAAAACTATGTTTTAAAGATTTCTCTTTCTAAAAATAAAAATAAAAAATATATATATATTCGGAGGAAGTGTGTTTCAAGGAAAGTTGTTCTATCCTGAAATGATTATATCATTAAAGCTTTCAATATAAACTGTTGTTTAAAAGTTTTCACCAATTTATTGGGTTTATTGACTAAGGCCTGATGTGAACAAATTGACGCAGTGCTGAGTTACCAGTGTTTTTATTGTGTGGTGGTTTTCGGTTTTTGGCTCGTATTTCTGTCCATCCTTCTGTGTACTATTATGTTGTTCCGTTGATTAATTTTAGGTAATTCCTTCCGCATTCTATTGTCATGTTGTTAATTATATTGTAAAATCTTTAGATAGACATTAGGTTCGGCCATTTGTATATTTATGTCTGTTTAATTTATTAGACCAGTGGTGTCTTGACTAGTCCTGTCACTACTTCACTGAGGTTAGTCTTGATACTTACTGGGCACCACTGTGGTGTGCTCATATACAATTCTGCGCATTTTTTGTGTGTGCAGATCCAGGTAATTATTGTTAGTAGCTGCGCGGATCATTACCGAGGAGACTCAAGGTAATCTGCTGCTCATAGAGCTTATGACTTGTATTACCTGTTTTGGAAAATTATAAATTTAGTCAAGATTCTATATCGAGACTGTTGGATTTTGCTTTATTATTATTGTTATTTAGTAAATATTAGGCTTACCTAGTCCCTAAGACTAGGTGCCATCACGATACCCAATGAATTGAGATTTGGGTCGTGACAACCACCAAGAGTAACAATTGTAAAGCTAGGCTCACTGCTGTTTTGGATGATTATGGTTGTTGGCGCGTCTCTAAGGTCGTTCACGATCATAATAATAATTTGCTCCCATCCATATCGCGACTGATAGGTAGGCATAGGTCCGTTTGTGATTCATTCAAGAGGGATCTTGTAGCTCACGATCGATTTGGCATTAGACCCTCCAAGAATATTAGGCTTGCTGAGGTGCAACGTGGTGGACCTAAAAATTTGGGTTGCACTCAAAAGGATTGTAGAAATTATATTTTGAAGAGTAGGAATTTTGAAATGAAAGAAGGGGACGCATAGTCGCTGCTCAACTTTTTTCATGAAATGCAGGTAAAGGATAGGGAATTTTTCTATTTAATAGACGTTGATAATATCCGTAGGCTGCGAAATGTGGTATGGGCCCATTCACACTGTAAGAAAGTGTATGAGAAATTCCATGAGGAGATATGCTTTGATACGTCGTACGTTGTGAATCGATGTAATATGCCATGTGCTACATTTGCTGGCATCAATCACCATAGACAGACCATTTTACTGGGATGTGCTCTCATGTCTCATGAAGATATAGATAGTTATAAATTGGTTTTTAGAACTTCGCTTGAGTCCATGGGATATGTTCATCCAGATGCGATCATAACTGATCAGTGTCATAGCATTAAGGTAGCCCTTGCTAAAGTGATGCCAAATACAATACATAGTATTGTATTTGGCATATATTTTCAAACTTGTCTCTTTACTTAAGTGGTGTTCGTCCTTCTAACATTGCACGTGGAGAATTCAAATCCATGGTCCTTGATAGCATTACTGTTGAAGTTTTTGAGACAAAATGGACAGAATATATTGCAAGGTATACTTTTCATACAAGGAATTGGTTCAACAAGCTTTACTCTGAGAAGGAAAAATGGGTTCATGTGTACCTTGATGTGTATTTTTGGGCTGGTATGCTATCTACGCAAAGAAGTGAGGGGATGCATGCGTTCTTTGATGGACATATTACCCGTCAAAGCACTCTTAGGATGTTTGTTCACCAGTATGAGTTAGCTATAAGATCTAAGCATGAGAAAGAGTTGGAAGCCAAATATAGGTCAAAGGGCGTTCAAATTGTGTGTGAGTCAATGTTCAAGTGGGAGGAGCAGGCAATTCAGTGTTATACGCATACAGTGTATGAATGTTTCAAGACACAGCTAAGGAAATTGTATCATTGTAAAGTCAGCAACCCCAATGATCATCAAGTTGTACCTGGTGTTGAGAAATTCATCGTAAGTATTATTCAGTTGTAAAAAAAATGATGGAAATCCAGTTGAGTACACTGTTGAATATATACTTATCGGCGATTATTTTAGTTGCAGCTGGAAATGTCACGACCCAAAATCCATAAGGTCGTGATGGCGCCGGACACCATTGTCAGGCAAGCCAATCATTAAATAGTTAAGTTAAATTTCATGTTTTAGCATTTTTGAAATCATTACCTTTCACTTTATCATATGATAACTGAATAAAATCTGTTAAGTAAATACGACAGTTTAATATTCCATTTTTATAAAATACATCCCAAACACATCACAGAACTCGGTGACACAAGTACATGAGAAAATTCTATGAATTTTACAATTACTACAAAGCTTGTCTGGAATACAATTGGACAAGGGAATTAAAAAAAAATGAATACAGTACGAGGGAGACTCTATCAGCTGCAGATCGCCTCCGAATGATGCAGCTCGCCTAAGTCTCCAAACAAGCCGCATCGCTATTAAAGTATATGTGCAATAAAATGCACAGCAAGTGTAGCATGAGTACGAAAATAACGTGTACTCAGTAAGTATCCCGCCTAACCTCGGAGAGGTAGTGACGAGAGGTCGAATTAGACACTTGCTCGAAGTCAATTTAGTATAATCAAGTGAGACGCTAAGCATGTATGTCATAGGCAATTTACTAAAATCAGGAATAAATAATATCAACGCCTTCCACATTTAACACTTTAAATCTTCGTCATTTCAGTTGACAAATTAAATAATAATCAGGAATAAAAAACATCAGACTTATTTCACATTTTACACATCAATTCTTCTTCTTCTAAACTGGCCATTAAAAACTTCCTTGGGCCGATAAACATGTATAAATCCTAGGAAATACGCAGCAATTATCATGCGCAAAAAAAGTGCCGAGGGTCGAACGGCACAGACCAATAATAATAAACTGTGCACTGCCGAGGGTCGAACGGCTCGAACCATAGATGCATCTATCTGCCCCACTCGCGAATCGATCGTGCGATGCGGTTATACATAAAAATTGTGATGACCCAAAATGGTCATCCCGTATATTCTATCTAATTCCATGTTTCGAGGTCGTGAAAAACTCCTTCTATCTCACCTCAATTTGCGTGCACAGCCTGGGCATGTAGCCGGGAAGCCTTTATGTGAAAAAGTGATAAAAAATTAAAATTTTGTATTGCAAATTTGAATAAAGTTGACTTCAGTCAACGTTTTTGGTAAATGGACCCGGACCCGTGATTTGACGGTCCCGGAGGGTCCGTAGTAAAATATGGGACTTGGCGTATGCCCGGAATCAAATTTCGAGGTCCCAAGCCTGAGAAATGAATTCTTAAGGAAAATTGTTTTTTGAAAAATATAAAGGTTTTTGAAAATGAAATTTGAGGTGAAACATGTGATATAGGGCCCGTATTATGATTTTGAAGCCCGGTACAGGTTCAATATGATTTAGATGTGTTATCTTTGAAATTTGGTAAGAAACGGACTTAATTTGACGTGATTCGGACATTAAATGCAAAACATAATGTTTATAGAAGTTTGAAGAATTTTCATGGACTTTTAGTTTAATTCATCGTGTTAGTGTCATATTTTATACTGTTTGAAACCTCGAGCGAGTTCGTGTTAGGTTATATGACTTGTGTGTGTGGTTGGACGGGGTCCCGGGGGCCTCGGGTACGTTTAGGATGCTCATTGGATGTTATTAGCACCTGGGAGACAGCTGCACCATTCCTGGTTCTGGTGTCTCGCACCTGCGATGGACCTTCCGCAGGTGCGAACACGTAGGTGCGACGAGGAGCTCACAGGTGAGGACTTAGCCCAATCACCCAATCCTCGCAGGTGCGGTGTGTTTTCCGCAAATGTGGAGCCGCGGGTGCGGCCATATGACCGCTGGTGCGACCCCAGGCTTCTTAGTGGGTTTTCACACCTGCGATAGTATTTCCGCAGGTGCGGGACCGCATATGCGGTCCCAGGGGCGCAGGTGTGGAATTGATGGGCAATTATATCAGATCCGAGGGTTTTTGTTATTTTCACCATTTTCGAATTAGGGAGCTCGGGAGAGGCGATTTTTGGAGGCTTTTGCACCTGGGTAACTTGGGTAAGTGATTTCTATCCATTATACAACAATTTCCATGATTCCAATCTTAAATCAAACCTTTAATTTTGAAAATTTTGGGTAGAAAATGGGTCATAGACCAAATTATTGAGTTTTGATTGGATTTTTGACCTCCGATTTGAGAGATTTTCATATGTTTAGACTCGTCAGTGAATGGGTGTCTGGAAAAAATAAATTTTACCCGATTCCGAGATGTGGGCCCGGGGAACTCTTTGGGCGAATTTCCTAATTTCGCATATTAGCTTCGGACTTATTAATTGTTTTGTTTCCTTGTGATGATATTTACTCTATGCAATCGAATTGTCAAGATTTGGGCCACCCGGAGTTGGGTACTCGTGGAAAGAGCATGTTATTGAGTTGATTAGCACAGTCAAGGTATGTATCTTGCCTAACCTTGTGTGGGGGAATTACCCCTTAGGATTGAGTCTTCTATGTTGATTGTAGTCCACGTACGCGAGGTGACGAGTGTGTACTCGAAAATATTTGCAAATAGATTTCCCTTTAGGGAGTTTTGGGTCCTTATGTTCCCCGTATATGAATTGAACTTGTTATATCTGAATTCCTGATTCCTAATCTCATCTCCTCCTGTTGAAGTTAGAAGTACTTGCCTAGCATTCCTTGTTTCTTCTTTGATCTTAATTGACTTAAATGAAGACTTCATTTTTTTTCCTACCGTTATGCTATGTCTTCCTTCATATGCTGCCTATTTACTGAGTATTGTTCAAACTGAGTTTATTCGGTGAAGCTAATTGTCTAAGTGAGATTGGTTATAGCTAATTCTCTTGCCGGGATGATTTGGTTTCTTGGTTGCGAACTTGAATGTATAGAATCGTTGCTATATTTGTCTTGTTTTTTCCTCGTTATGTTGTTCTCTCTCTGTGCTTGGCATTCCTCTCAGTGGCTACTTCTTATGAGCGAGTTGTTACCTCTTTTGTGATTTAAGTCTTTGTATTGATTTGCTCACCGCCTTTTGTATTCGGCCTTGTTTGCTTTCGCGCCGGTTTCGGCAATATATGTTGTTTCTGTCGGATTCTGGTTGTTTTCCTCAGTGGCTGCAGCATATTTAAATTAGGACTACGGACAGAGATCCGAGAGCTTTTCCGTGTACTGCATTGCATATTTAAATTGGGACTACGGACAGAGATCCGGGAGCTTTCCCCTTGTACTGCATCACATATTTAAATTGGGATTACAAACAAAGATCCGGGAGCTTTCCTCCTGTACTGCATCGCATATTTAAATTGGGACTACGGACAGAGATCCGGGAGCTTTCCCCTTGTACTGCATCACATATTTAAATTGGGATTACAAACAAAGATCCGGGAGCTTTCCTCCTGTACTGCATCGCATATTTAAATTGGGACTACGGACAGAGATCCGAGAGCTTTCCCCCTGTATTGCATCGCATATTTAAATTGGGACTACGAACAGAGATCCGGGAGCTTTCCCCTGTACTGCATTGCATGACAAATTCTGAGTGGCGGACTGAGTTTCGGTAGTTTATGATTGAGGAGATTTGATTTGAAAGATATAAATATATATATTGAAAAGTATAGCTGAAAAGCAACTATCTCCAGGAAAAGTTATGTCTAAAGGACTTCTTTTCGAAAGTATATAAAAAACATTTGTCTTGCAGAATGATGATAATTGAAAGAGCAGTACTTGGGAAAATATATTTTGAACATCACGTATGTTGATGATATTTGAAAGAGCAGTACTTGGGAAAAATATATTTGAACATCACGTATTTTGATGATATTTGAAAGAGCAGTACCTGGGAAAAATATATTTTGAACATCACGTGTTTTGATGATATTTGAAAGAGCAGTACTTGGGAAAAATATATTTGAACAGCACGTATTTTGATGATATTTGAAAGAGAAGTACTTGGGAAAATATATTTTGAACATCACGTATATTGATGTTACTTGAAAGAGAAATATTTGGAAAAGTGTATTTATAAACACCCCGTATTTGAAGAGACTATGTTATAAAAATTTCTCTTTATAAAAATATATAAATATACATTCAGAGAAAGTATGTTTCAAAGAAGAAATTTCTCTATTCTGAAATGATTATATCCTTAATGTTTTCAAAATGAACTCACGATTTAAAGGTTTTCACTCGAAAGTTTGACCAGTTTTATTGAGTCATTGGCTAACGCTTGGCGTGAATAAATTGATGTAGTGCTGAGTTTGTGTTTTTGTTGGGTTGTAGTTCCCGCCATTTGGATTGCATCCTTTCCATTCTCTTTGCATATTTCTATTATATGTCCGTTGATCATGATTATTGAATTTTCTTCCGTATTATTCGATTGTTCATCAATTACATTGAGAAATCTTTAGATTGATATTTTGGATCGGTCATTTATACATCTTTTCTTTTTACTTATTAGACCGGTGGTGTCTTGACTAGTCCTTGTCACTACTTCACCAAGGTTAGTCTTGATACTTACTGGGTACCGTTGTGGTGTGCTCATACTACACTTCTGTACATTTTTGTGTGCAGCTTCAAGTTATGGTTGTTGGTAACTGCGCAGATCGTTGCTGAGGAGACTCAAGGTAACCTGCTGTTGCATTCACAGGCTTCGGAGTCACCTTCCTATATTATTTCTATTCAAATGTACTTACTTATTCCTAGGCAGTTGTGCTTAGATTTGATAGAAATATTTCGTTGGGCTTATGACTTGTACTTACCGGGTTTTGGGAAATTGTAAACTCTGTCAAGAATTCTATTTTGAAATTTTTAAAATTCCTTTATTATTGTTGTTTTTTAGGGGAAAGGTTAGGCTTACCTAGTCCCTAAGACTAGGTGCCATCACGATACCCAACGGAGGGAAATTTGGGTCGTGACAAATACAGGGTTATCCCGCTCGCGAACCATACATGCGACTCAGGCACCCATAGATATACATATTCACACAATAAATCCACATTTTTATCAAGAAAGCAGTTACCTAGGAAAGTGGTAAAATTCTTCTTAAAGGAACACGAGAAATAGCATTTAAATCTTTGTTTTGAAACTCCAAAGCCAAGTTTAATAATATTCAATAATATAACCTTATCAGGAACGCTATTATCCACGGAGGAATCAATTCTCTCTCTAAATGATTAAGAAATGTACACTCTAGCTTTCTTAGGAAATAAATTACCAATTCAATAGCATTATCAGTCTAATATTATTGGCAGGATCACATGTACAACACGTAAGGCATGCTAGTGGGTCCTACACTACCCAGACATGGCATAATAGTAGCTACGCACGGACTCCCGGCACCTCGTGGTATGTAGCCCCCGCAATTAATAGCATGTATTCATCTAGTTCACCTATGGGCACAATTCCTCCTCACAAAGTTAGAAAGGAGACTTACCTCGCTCCTAAATTCCATAACCGACTTCCAAGCCCTTCCGACGACTCCAATGGATGTAAAACGCCCCAAAACTACCAAATAACGGCAAAGCAATGAAAATTTTACTCTAATACTCATAACAAATTCAAGCTATATAGTTTCCCAACTCCGCTCAGTGAATTGACCAAAATGCCCTCAGGCCCACGGGCCCGGATTCTGAAATTTCTCGAAGATCAACTCTACCCATAGCCTTACTAACTCAAATATGCAATTTACTCAAATATTCATGCTCAATTCGTGGCTAAAATCCAAATTACCAAATTTGTAGGTTTCTTCAAAATTCCCAATTTTCCACAATTGTTTTCATGTTCAAATCCATGCATATATCTTGTATTTAACTTAAAACGTGAAGAAATTACTTACCTAGCGATGCTTGACGGAAATTCCCTCTTGAAGCTCCTCAAAAATGGCCCCAACCATGAGAAATATGAGAGAAATAGCCAACATCTCGGTTTAAAACAATACACTGCCCAGACCCTACCACTTCGCGGTTGCGAAAATACCATCGCGATCGCGAAGGCCAACAATCAGCTGCTCCAAGACTTCCTCTTCATTTTCACGATGCCCAGAACACATTCGCGAAGGGCAACTGCCCTGACCTCCGTGTTCGCATGGCCTCCTTCGCGTTCGCATAGGCCAAACGGCCCCCAGCTCCCCTTTCCTCTACGCATTGGCACACCTGACCCCGAGTTTGCGTAGCGCTCACAGCCCAAGCCACCGTGTTCGCACTCCCTTCACCACGAACGCACAACCCAATCCAACAGCCCTCAAATTTTCCTTCTTTGCGACCGCGAAGCACACCAGAAGACAGCAACAGCAAAACAGAGAAACATGGTTCGAATTAACCCCGAAACACACCCGAGACCCCCGGGACCCCATCCAATCACACGACTCAGCCCATAACATCCCACAGACTTGCTCGAGGACTCAAATCACATCAAAAAATGCCGAAATCACGAATCGCACTAAAATTCAAACTTTATGAACTTGAAATTTCAAACTTCCACATCTGATGCCAAAACCTATCAAATCACGTCCGATTGACCCCAAATTTTGCACGCAAGTCATATTTGAAATTACGGACCTGCTCCAACTTCCGGAATCGCATTCCGACCCGATATCAAAATTTCCACTTCCGGTCGGATTTCTCAAAAACCTTCAAATTTCTATCTTTAGCCAAATGACTTCAAAATAACCTACGGACATCCGAATTCACTTCCGATCGCGCTCCCAACTCTAGAATCACTGTACGAAGCTATTACCATGCTCATAATTCCAAACGAATATCAATAACACTGAAATGCGTTTCAAGCCAAACTTAGGAAATTTCTTTAAAATGGTGACTTCCACAATATACGCCGAAATGATCCTGGGTTATCCAAAGCCCGATCCGGACATACGCCCAAGTCCGAAATCATCATATGAACCTTCAGGAACCTTCAAATCCCGATCCGGAGGTCGTTACTTAAAATTTCAATCTTAGTCAATTTCTCCAACTTAAGGCTTCTGAAATGAGAATTTCCTTTCCAAATCCATCTGAACTTACCGAATTTCAATTCCGACCATGGGTGCAAATCATAATACCAGAAACGGAGCTGCTCGTGACTTCAAACCACTTAACGACGCGATAGAGCTCAAAACGACCGGTCGGGTTACAGGAAATGGTTCAAGTCTAGAGGGATACTTTGTTGCCATATACTCAAGATCTTGTCGCACAAGAAGATTGATAAAATTTATGAAAGGTATATACTGACAAGGTGGAGAAGCGATGTTATTAGGCCACTCTTGAATCAGTTCCATCAAGTTGGTTACCCAAACATGACTCCTGAGTACAAGATATACAGGAGCATGTTGAAGTATTTTGACATGGCTTGTGATATAGCACTGGGCACTAGCGTGAAGGTTCAATATGTTAAGCATAATTTGAAGAAGATGGTGCATGATCTTCAAAACTAGGACGACGAAATGGTCGTGCCAAACCCCGACTAGGATGACTCAGATGAAACTGAAGGCACAACTCTATGAGATCCCCAGTACATTAATTCACGTGGCAGGCCACGTATGAATCAATATAGAGGAAGAATTGAATACTACTTTACAAGTTCACAGCCACGTGGTGTATTTGGAGATAGTAATGGTGCAAGAACTGGTCTTAGAGGGGCTGGCAGGATTGGTGAAAAGATTGGTGGCAATCGTGGTGGTAGAGGTGCCGGTAGAAGTGGTGGACACAGGGGTAGGGATAATGCGCAAGGCAGAGGTACAAATATTGATCATGATGGTTCCCTAGGTGTGAATGAGGTATAATTTTGCGACTACATTTGATTTATTATTTAAACATATCATCTTTTCTTATAGTGTTTGTTTGATTTTAATTGCAGCAAATTGACGCTACACAATTGCATTCAAGCTTGTTTGATCTCAATGCCAAACCATACTTGGAACTATAATAAAGAATATTGTTGAAATTTGGAGTTCTCAGTAGGCCTAATTGCAATTTTATTTTATTTGGTCCGGAACTTTTTGATTTTGAAATTTTGATTGTTTTGTATAAACTTTGGTGTTATGAAACTTAAACATATCAATTGTTTTTTTCTTAGTGTTTGTTTGATTTTAATGGCATATTAGCTACTAATATTTGTAATATTATTCTAACAAAGAGAGGTATTTGTAATAATGAATACAACCACTAATAAATTATTCTCTTTTTTTATCAACTCACTAATAAAGGCATTTGTAATATTTATTTATTTTTTTGTTTTGGGTTCTACTACATCCGAAAGAAGATGAGGAGGTGTAATTTCAAGTCTTCTTCCTAGTATTTTAAGTTTTAGTCATTTTTTTCCTTGTAGTAAATTTATAATAATTTTCATAAACATTGAAAAACTATAACAAGCAAAATCACAGACAATAATTTCACTCTCCTTAAATAAGAATTATAAAAATAATACAAGGAAAAATAACAGAAAATATTATAAGAAAATCATATTAATCAATAAATATTTTAATGACAAGGGTAGAATACAGTCACTACATGAAAAACCTAAGCATTAGGTGTTCCTATCCTAGCACTTCAACAATGAATATCACAACACTTGTATAGCCTCTACAAGTTCAAAAAGAATAACACTCCCTTTCTTCAGATTATTGTCGACAACAAATTATTTCCAGCCCTTAACGAGTCTTCTTCGAACAACACCTGTTAGAGTCACATTCCACTTCATCCCTTTACATCGTAGTAATGTCTTAACCGTACTAGGAGGAAAATATTGATAGATACTATTTGAAAGGAACTACACAAACATAATAGAAAGATAGGGTAAAAATCATATCATGTTAACTAAAAAAAAATTAAATTTACCATATGATCGCGCTTGAGGTACGATTTTGGGCACGTTCATCCTAACCCATGGATAGAATTCCTTTTCAATCCATCTGTTAGTATTCATATTTAGAGTATTTTAGATGTTTGTAGAGTAGGGAATGTAGGTTATATTATGTTTAGATATAGAGAGTCAAAAACCTTTCCCCAAATGTTTCCCCTTCCTCCAAATGTTTCCCCTCCAAACGTTTTCCCTCCCTCCAAACGTTTCCCCTGCCTCCAAACATTTTAAACGATTAGTGACCAGTTAAATCAAAAGATTTTTGTCTTTAAGTCATCACCCGAAATAAAATGAAGAAGGGTAATGATTGTTCAGATGAATGAGATGACTGATTGTTTTAATTCTCCTTACATATCGCATTAATTCAGTATAACTTCCCATTAAATTGATTCATTTACTTGGAAGGTTAATTACTATTTGGTTCAAAAACATAACAGGAAAAGTGTTTACACGAGGGTAAAAAATGTCATGTAATATGATTTTAGTGTAATATGATGATTATAATTAAGATTTAAGCATAAAAATGTCATGTAATATGATTTTAGTATAATATGATGATTATAATTATAATATATATATATATATATATATATATATATATATATATATATATATATATATATATATATATATATATATATATATATATNGTTCAATGTAACTATATGTAAAGCGCAATAATATAATTAACTAGTGGAACCATAGTAAACGTAATTATATGGTCGCTATCAATATACGTATGACCTTAATGAATGAAATTATATGGTGGATACTATATACATATATAGACGTTCAATGTAACTATATATAAAGCGCAAAGCATAACAATGTAATTAACTAGTATCAATATGTACTTATTATTTATATTTCATAATTAAATTACTAATTATATCTCAAATATAACTACTGGTGTCAATTAACTAGTGGAACCACAATAAACGTAATTATATGGTCGCTATCAATATACATATGACCTTAATGAATGAAATTATATGTTGGATACTATATACATATATAGACGTTAAATGTAACTATATATAAAGCGCAACAATGTAATTAACTAGTATCAATATCAATATATTATTTATATTTCATAATTAAATTGCTAATTATATCCCAAATATAACTATTGGTGTCAATTAACTAGTGGAACCATAGTAAACGTAATTATATGGTCGCTATCAATATACGTATGACCTTAATGAATGAAATTATATGTTGGACACTATATATATATATAGACGTTCAACGTAACTATATAAAGCGCAACAATGTAATTAACTAGTATCAATATGTACTTATTATTTATATTTCATAATTAAATTGTAATTATATCTCAAATATAACTATTGGTGTCAATTAACGAGTGGAACCATAGTAAACGTAATTATATGGTCGTTATCAATATACGTATGACCTCAATGAATGAAATTATATGTTGGATACTATATACATATATAGACGTTCAATGTAACTATATATAAAGCGCAACAATGTAATTAACTAGTATCAATATCAACTTATTATTTATATTTTATAATTAAATTGCTAAGTATATCCCAAATATAACTATTGGTGTTAATTAACTAGTGGAATCATAGTAAACGTAATTATATGGTCGCTTTCAATATACGTATGACCTTAATGAATGAAATTATATGTTGGACACTATATACATATATAGACGTTCAATGTAACTATATATAAAGCGCAACAATGTAATTAACTAGTATCAATATGTACTTATTATTTATATTTCATAATTAAATTGTATTTATATATGAAATATAACTATTGGTGTCAATTATCTAGCGGAACCATAGTAAACGTAATTATATGGTCGCTATCAATATATGTATGACCTTAGTGAATGAAATTATATGTTGGATACTATATACATATATAGACGTTCAATGTAACTATATATAAAGCACAAAAATCTAATTAACTAGTATCAATATGTACTTATTATTTATATTTCATAATTAAATTGTAATTATATCTCAAATATAACTATTGGTGTCAATTAACTAGAGGAACCAAAGTAAACATAATTATATGGTTGCTATCAATATATGTATGACCTTAATGAATGAACTTATATGTTGAATACTATATATATATATAGACGTTCAATGCAACTATATATAAAGCGTAACAATATACTTAACTAGTATCAATATCTACTTATTATTTATATTTCGTAATTAAATTGCTAATTATATCCCAATTATCTACTTATTATTTATATTTCGATTTGGTTTTGGAAAATATTAAGTTTCAAACAACCAAATCTGTTTGTATTAAAATTTCAAACAAACAGATTTGGTTGTATTAAAATCTCAAATAATTTTTTTTTCTTTTTGTTTGCAGCATATTCCAAAACGACTATATGAGCACACTCCTAAATCACATAGCACCGCGTTTCTTCAATATGGTGGCAAAGAGTGATTTATGGGAATTAACATTGGTGAACGAAGATGGCTCAAAGACGGCTGGAAATATTTTGTGATGAATAATGATATCAAGCGGGGTTGTTTAATTAAATTTGAGTTGGTTGAAATTGCACAATTATTTGTTGGGTTTAAAGTGCAAGTGAAAGGACAAGGAACTCCCGAAGATCCGGTTGAAATTAAGTAGTTTTTGGGTTATGTTTGTGGGAAACCCATGTTTGTGTTATTTTTTCACTTTTGTTAGATTTTATTTAATTTCATCCAGTTATGTAATGTGTACGTTTATTTTATATAACTATTAATGATATCAAATTTCTATTTTGTTATAATTGTAATTTTTTTATTTTTTTGGTACGATTTCAGTATATGGTTGGAATATAGTCTTCATTCAATACATTATTCTACTACCTAAACTAAAAACCCTAACTATATGGTTGGAATGTGAATAGTCTTCAATTCAAAAAGGGTTGGTACGTGAATAACTTTGTTAATAAATAGGATTTAATATCTACATGGGAATTCAAAAATTATAGTTATGTAGCGACCCGGCCGATCGTTTCGAGATTTTAGCCCCATTTCCCCGTTTCTTCTTCATTATATATGGTTCAGCTTCATTATGTTGTGTTAGATATGTTGGCTCGGGTTCGGAGCAATTTTTGGAGAAAAATGAGACACTTAGTCTCTTATCTTGGTTCAATAGTTGAAAAGTCAATAAGAAGTTGGCTTGTTCATTAACGACCGCGGATTGTGAATTGTATGGTTCGGATAGCTTCGTTGGGTGATTTGGGACTTAGGAGTGTGTTCGGAATGAAGTTTTGATGTCCGGTATAGAATTAGACTTGAATTGGCGAAAGTTAGTTTTTGGCGATTTTCGGTCGGCAGTGGAAAATAGGCTATTGGGGCCAGAATGGAATTCCGAATGTTGGAGAAGGTTCGTAATGTCATTTTGGATATGTGTGCAAATTTTCAGGTCAATCGGATGTGTTTTGGATTGTTTCGGCATCTTTGGCGAAATTTAGAAATTTCAAAGTTCATGGGCTTGAATTTGATGTGATTTTGGTGTTTTTGCGTTGTTCTTGGTGTTTCGAAGGCTCGACTAAGTTTGAATAAGGTTATGGGACTTGTTGGTATTTTTGGTTGGGGCCCCGAGGGGCTCGGGATTGATTTCGGATGGTTAACGAAGGTTTGGACTTGGGAATTTGCAGCAAAGCTGTTATTGGTGCCATTTTACTGGTGTGGCCGCGCTTGTGGATGGGCAGCAGCAGGTGCGATAGCTGCAGGTGTGAGGATCACGCGCAGGTGCAGAGTTTGGTAGCTAGTGAAGGGGTCACATGTGCGGATGGGTGGACGCACTTGCGGAAGCGCAGGTGCGAAGATGTCACGACCCAAATTTCCCTCCGTTGGGCATCTTGATGGCACCTAGTCTTAGGGACTAGGTAAGCCTAACATTTACACCGAACAACAATAATAATAACGGAATTTTAAGAAAATTCGAAATAGAATTCTTGACAGAGTTTACAATTTCCCAAAACCCAGTAAATACAAGTCATAAGCTCTACGAAATCTTTCTATCAAATCTAAGTACAACTGTCTAGGAATAAGTAAATACAGTTGAATAAAAATAAAACAGGAAGGTGACTCCGAAGCCTGCGAACGCAGCAATAGGTTACCTTGAGTCTCCTCAGCAACGATCTGCGCAATTACCAACAACAATAACCTGAAGTTGCACACAAAAATGTGCAGAAGTGTAGTATGAGCACACCACAGTGGTGCCAAGTAAGTATCAAGACTAACCTCGGTGAAGTAGTGACGAGGACTAGTCAAGACACCACCGGTCTAATAAGTAAAAAGGCCTAGATGTATAAATGACCGAACCCAAAATATCTATCTTAATATTTCTCAATTTAATGATACAATCTAATAATACGGAAGAAAATTCAATAATCACGATCAACGGAAAAAATAATAGAAATACCCAAAGAGAATGGGAAGGATGCTGTCACGACCCCAAATCCTAACCGGCCGTGATGGCGCCTATCGTGGAACTAGGCTAGCCGACTACCACGTGTTCACAATTTCTTTTGAAAGTTCCATTTAAGGTTCAAGCAATTCATAACAATATATAGAAAGTTTACTTGACATAATAGGCAACTTTTATATATAGTACTGCCATCCCCAAAACCCGGAGCCAACATGTCATGAGCATCTAGTGAAATAAGCCAAAATAAAGTATTATGATACAAAACTCCGAATCAAAGCTAAATACAACAGGAAGGGAAAGAAGAGATGCTGCGAACGCTGAACAACTACCTCTATATCCCCACGATCCGGTTCCGCTGCGATATATGTATAAAAGCTAACGCTCGATATCTGCTCCTGAATCTGCACACAGAGGTGCAGGGAGTAATGTGAGTACGCCAACACAGTAGTAATGGAATTAAATCAAGTCTAAGTAGCAAGGAATCACATAAAAATCAATGTCATCAAGTCACAAAATACACAGCCTTACTTTCCAATAGTATACATAGATATACGAAATCATCATGCCTTAGAAATCAACTTCATAAAAGTCCATAAAACAATGCACATTGTTAACAACTTCAAAACAATATTTGGTATGCAAATGAATGTAGTAAAATCATAAGTATCCCCTCGGGAAAACATGTTTCATAATCAGCCCCTCGGGCATGCCTCACAATCTCTCAGCACCTCACAATCACTCAGCACCTCACAGTCACTCATACCTCCTAATCATTCAATCACTCACACTCGGTGCGCTCACTAGGGGTGTGTACAGACTCTGGAGGGGCTCCTTCAGCACCAAGCGCTAATATCACTCATCACCTTACCATCACTCTTGGCCCTCGGCCACACTCGGTGGAACCACTCGAAAAGCCCCTCGAGCGAAGTAATAGAACGGGGTACTCAACCCGAAAACATCATTTTAATGCTCATGTAGTGTAAATCATGATGAGTTTCAAATAAAACAATATGCACAATGATTCTGAGTAAAACCATCAACAGGTAGTGAGGAAAACAACAGTAAAACACCCTTAAAGGGTCTAAACAGATCGGCACGAGGCCCCTAACACGACATACAACCCAAATAATTCACAAATCTTTAGAACATAATTTAACATAAGATTTTGAGTAAATATGATACTCATTAGTCGTCGCGGAGAGGACCTAGTCCAATCCAAAAATCAGTACACGCCACATATTCCTCATCCGACATGTGCGCCATTCCAAATTTAGTGAGAAAATAATGCAGTCCGGGATTCCATACCCTCAGGACAAGATTTAAGACCATTACTTACCTCTACCGGGCTGCGACACTAGTCCGCTATGCCTTTTCCCCTCAATTGGCTCCTGATTTCTCCGAATCTACACAAAACCAGTTAACATCATCAATATATACTCATGGAACACAACCCAATCAAAAATCATCAAATTAAACAAAAATCTCAAAATTCGTCCAAACCCGAGCCTCGAGCCACGGGCCCACATCTCGGAATTCAAAAATTTTACATCATTAGAACCCTCGTCCTCCCACGATTCTATACATACCAAGAACACTAAAATCGGACCACAATTGCCATTCCAAAACCTCAAAAGAAATCCCAATTCCTTCCTCCCANACGATCGCAGACAACCTCACGCGATCACGATTCATCAAGACTTAAACCCACGTGATCACAAACCATTCCACGTGATCGCGAAGAAGAAAGCTCAAGTCACCCACGCGCCCCTTTAACTCTACGCGATTGCAAACAAGACCACGCGATCGCACTGAGCAAACACTCATACTCACGCGATAGCAACCCATTCCACGCGATCGCGATTAACAAATATCCTGCCTCATCAATTAATCCTACGCGATCATAAACATACTCACGCGATCGCGTAGAAGGAAACCAGAACCTTACACCAACAGTAATCTGCCCAGAATTCAAGCCAAAAGTTGGTTCGTTAACCATCCGAAACACACCCGAGGCCCTCGGGGCCTCAACCAAACATACCAACACATCCCATAACATCATTCAAACTTAGTCGAGCCTTCGAAACACCAAAAACAACACGAGAACACCAAATTTACATCAAATTCAAGCCTAAGAACTTTGAAACGTCCTAATTTCGCCAACTACGTCGAAACAAACCAAAACACCTTTGATTAACCTGAAATTTTGCAGACATAACCAAAATCAAATTACGAAATTGTTCCAACTTCCCGAATTTCATTCCGACCCCAATAGCTTATTTTCCACTGCCGACTGGAAATCGCCAAAAACTAACTTTCGCCAAATCAAGCCTAATTCTACACTGGACATCACAAAAATATTCTGAACACACACCTAAGTCCCAAATAACCTAACGAAGCTATTCGAGCCATAAAATCCGCATTCCGAGGTCGTTTATCAATAAGTCAAATCTCAGTTGACTTTCTCAACTATTAGGCTACTTTAAAAGGCTAAATGCCTAACCTCTCACCATAACTACTCCGGACCCAAACCAACTGATCCAACACATCAAAAATAAGATACCGATACATAACAAATGCATAAATAGGGGAAATGGGGTAAATCTCACGGAACGACCGAGCGGGTCGTTACATCCTCCCCCTCTTAAACAAACGTTCATCCTCGAACGGGTCTAGAAACATACTTGGAGCCTCAAATAAGTGACCATATCTACCCCACATCTCCTGCTCGGTCTCCCAGGTGGAATCCTCCACTGGATGCCCTCTCCACTGAACCTTCATTGAAGCTATATCCTTACATCTCAGCTTCCTGACCTGTCGACCCAAAATAGCCACTGGCTCTACCTCGTATGACATATCACCCTCGAGGTGAACCGTGCTGAAGTCCAAAACATGGGAAGGGTCACTAACATTCATCCGGAGCATTGAAACATGAAATACTGGATGAATACCCGATAAACTGGGAGGCATAGCAAGCCTATAAGCCATCTCCCCAACCCTCTGAAGTACCTCAAATGGTGCAATGAACCTGGGACTCAACTTCCATCTCTTCCTGAATCTCATAACACCCTTCATGGGTGACACCTTCAGCAACACCTTATCCCCAACCATGAAAGACACATCTCGGACCTTCCGGTCCGCATAACTCTTCTTCCTAGACTGCGCCATGTTAAGCCGCTCCTGAATCAACTTTGTCTTACTCAAAGAATCCTGAACCAAGTCTGTGCCCAATAGACTAGCCCCGCCCGGCTCAAACCAACCAACCGGAGATCTACACCTCCTACCATACAAATCCTCATACAAAGCCATCTGAATACTCGACTGATAGTTGTTATTATATGAAAACTCCACTAGTGGCAGAAACTGATCCCATGAACCACCAAAGTAAATCACACAAGCACGCAACATGTCCTCCAAAATCTGGATGATACGCTCCGACTGCCTCTCGGTCTGAGGATGAAATGTTGTGCTCAACTCAACTTGAGTACCCAACTCTCTCTGCAATGGCTCTCAAAAACTAAGTTGTGACTTGAGTTCCTCTGTCGAAAATGATAGAAACTGGAACCCCATGATATAAATCTCAGCTAACCTCTCCGATGAATACATAGTACCAACAAGAATGAAGTGTGCGAACTTGGTCAGCCGATCCACAATAACCCATATAGCATCAAACCTCCTCAAAGTCCGTGGGAGTCCAACTACGAAGTCCATGGTGATCCACTCCCACGTCCACTCCGAAATATCAAACCTCTGAAGCAGTCCACCAGGTCTCTGGTGCTCATATTAGACCTGCTGACAGTTGAGACACCGAGCCACAAACTCCACAACATCCCTCTTCATTCTTCTCTACCAATAATGCTGCCTCAAATCCTGATACATCTTCGCGGCACCCGGATGGATGGAATACCGCGAACTATGAGCCTCTGCTAGAATCAAATCTCGAAGTCCATCTATATTGGGCACGCAAATCCGGCCCTGCATCCTCATGAACCCATCATCACCAATAACCACATCTCTGGCATCACCACGACGAAAACGGTCCTGAAGAACAAGCAAATGTGGGTAATCATACTGGCGTGCTCCAATATGATCGTAAAGAGAAGACCTGGAGGCTACACAAGCCAACACCCACGGGGGATCTGATAAATCCAATCTCACCAAATGACCTGCTAAGGCCTGAACATCAAGACCTAATGGCCGCTCTGCTACTGGAAGGTAAGGTAAACTCCCCAAACTCTCTGCTCTGCGACTCAAGGCATCAGCCACTACATTGGCCTTCCCCGGATGATATAAGATAGTGAGGTCATAATCCTTGAGGAGCTCTAACCATCTCATCTGACGTAAATTCAAGTCCTTCTGCCTCAGCAGATACTGCAAACTGCGATGACCAGTGAAAATCTCACACTTTACTCCATACAGATAATGCCGCCAAATCTTCAAGGCATGAACAATGGCAGCTAACTGAAGATCTTGCACTGAATAATTCTTCTCGTGCACCTTCAACTGTCTAGACGCGTAGGCAATCACCCTACCGTCCTGCATCAATACCGCTCCCAAGCCAACTCTAGAAGCATCACAATAAACTGTGTAAGAAGCCGAACCAATAGGAAAAACTAGTACTGGAGCTGTAGTCAATGTTGATTTGAGCTTCTGAAATCTCTCCTCACACTCATTAGACCATATGAATAGAGCACCCTTCTGGGTCAATCTTTTCAAAGGCGAAGCTATCAAAGAGAACCCCTCCACAAAGCGACGGTAATATCCTGCCAAACCAAGGAAACTCCTAATCTCTGTAGCCGAGGACGGTCTGGGCCAACTCTGCACTGCCTCTATCCATCCAAAAGTCACACTTGGAGAATTTCGCATAAAGCTTCTCCTCCCTCAACCTCTGCAACACAACTCTCAAATGCTAAGCATGCTCTTCCTGGCTACGAGAATAAACCATGATGTCATCAATGAACACAATGACGAAGGAATCAAGATAAGGCTAAAAAACAGTGTTCATCAATTGCATGAACGCAGCTGGGGCATTGGTCAGCCCAAACGACATAACCAAGAAATCATAATGACCATACCTGGTCTTGAAAGCAGTCTTCGAGATATCAGAATCCCGAATCCTCAACTAATGGTACCTAGATCTAAAATCAATCTTGGAAAATACTCTGGCTCCCTGAAGCTGGTCAAACAAATCATCAATACGGGGCAAGGGATGCCGGTTCTTCACCGTAACCCTATTCAGTTGCCGATAGTCAATACACATATGCATGGACCCATCCTTCTTCTTAACGAACAACACCGGTGCACCCCAAGGTGATGAACTAGGTCGAATAAACCCCTTATCCAGGATCTCCTGAAGCTGCTCCTTCAATTCTTTTAGCTCCACTGGCGCCATACGATAGGGTGGAATAGAAATAGGCTGAGTGCTTGGAACCTGGTCAATACCAAAATCAATATCCTTGTCAGGTCATGCCTGGCAGGTCTCCAAGAAACACATCCGGAAAATCACGGACCACAGGAACTAAATCAATAACGGGAGTCTCACCACCGACATCCCTCGCAAAGACCAAATAAGATAAACACCCCTTCTCAACCATGCGCCGAGCCTTCAGGTAAGAAATCACCCTGCTAGGCATATACTTGGAAGAACCTCTCCACTCAACCCTCGGACACCCCGACATAGCTAAGGTCACGGTCTTAGAGTGACAATCAAGAACAACATGGCATGGAGATAACCAATCCATACCCAAGATCATGTCAAAATCGACCATGGTAAGTAACAGTAGGTCCACTCGAGTCTCCAGACCCCCAATAGATATAACGCACGACTGATACATACGGTCCACGACAACAGTATCACCCACCGGAGTCGACACATGAACAGAGGTGACTAGGGACTCACGGGGCACATCCAGAAAACCGACAAAATATGAAGAAACATAGGAATATGTGGAACTAGGGTCAAATAAAGCCAAGGCATCATGTCAACAGACTGAAATAATACCTGCAATCACGGCATCTGAGGCCATAGCATCTGGCCTGGATGGAAATGCATACATACAAGCCTGACCTCCCCCTGCTCGACCTCCCCCTATTGGGCAGCCTCTGGCTGACTAACCACCACCCCTGGCTGACTGGGCGGGTGGTGAAGTGACTGGAGCTGAAGTCGAGGGTTGGCCCCTCTGCTGAGAAGATCCACCGGTACGGTGGGGACACTGCCTCCACCCGTGCCCGAACTCTCCACACTCAAAACAACTACCTAGGGATGGAGGCGGGGACTGATAGAAACCCCTAGCACCTGCACGGCCATTGGAAGAATCCTGAATAGATGAACCCTGAACTGGAGGTGCTCGACTTGCATTCTGAGCTGGGAGGGCACCAAATGAAGTACGGCCTGACTGAGAACCACGGGGACCCTACCCCGAAGATGCACCACTATAAGCTGGGTAGCCTGATTGAGGAGGCCTGAATGGATGGCCCCTACCCTTCTGAAATTGTCCCCTGAAGGGAGCACCACTGGAACTGCCCGAACCACGAGGCCTCTTGGCCTCCCTCTCCTCCCGCTCCTAGCAGCGAACAAACTCAATATCTAGAGCTATGTCAACAACCTGCTCAAATGAAGCACCCGATACTCTCTCTCGAGTCATAAACAACTGAAGCTGATAAGAAAGACCATCTACGAACCTCCTCACCCTCTCCCTATCAGTAGGGATAATATCATAAGCATGCCTAGCCAACCCAGAAAATCTCATCTCGTACTGAGTGACCGATAACTCTCCCTAGCGCAGCTGCTCAAACTGCCTACACTGCTCCTCTCTGTGGGACTGAGGAACATACTTCTCCAAAAAGATCGTGGAGAACTGCTTCCAGGTAAGAGGTGCCTAACTGACCGGTCTACGCCTATCGAAAGACTCCCACCAAGTAAAAGCAGCACCCGCAAACTAAAAGGTAAAAAACGAGACCCCACTGGTATCCAAAATACCTGGGGTGCGCAGTATCCTCTGGCACCTATCTAGAAATCCCTGGGCATCCTCGCCCTCTGTACCGCTGAAAGTAAGAGGCTGAAGTCTGTTGAATCTCTCCAACCTGCGCTGCTCGTCCTCATGCATAGCTGGGACCACATAATCCTGAACCGGAGCAGCTGGCTGAGCTAGGGCTACTCCCGGTGCCTGAATACCCTGTGCAGCCTGCTCAGGTGCCCGGGCAGCTGGAGTCTAATTGCCTCCCCCGGCCTGAGCTGTGGTGGCAGAAGAAGACATGGCAACGGCCTGAGCCAAACCGGTGCATACTGACAATATCTGAGGCAGGGCCTCCTAAATACCCAGAATAACCATAGGCACTGCTGGTTCCTGAGCCTGTACCGCTGGGATACCATCGGCGGGAACCTGACCATGAGCAATAGGGGGATCCTGAGGTATTGCCCCGACTGCTGCGCGGGCTAGCCCTCTACCTCTACCACGGCCTCGACCTCTCGCTGGTCTAGCCAGTGACTGGTCAGCCTGATCGGTATGACGTGTCCTCACCATCTGTGAGAGAATGAAACAACATAAGTTCAGATTTCAAGAATCAATAAATCAGCACGAAAGAGTTCAAGAAACATAGAATGTTTCCTAAAATTTCGGTAGCCTCTCGAAGATAAGTACAGATGTCTCCATACCGATCCGCAAGAATCTACTAAACTTGCTCATGACCGTCGAGTCCTATGTAACCTAGGGCTCTGATACCAAGCTGTTCCGACCCAAAATCCTAACCGGCCATGATGGCGCCTATCGTGGAACTAGTCTAGCCGACTACCGCGTGTTCACAATTTCTTTTAAAAGTCCCATTTAAGGTTCAAGCAATTCATAACAATATACAGAATGTTTACTTGACATAATAGGCAACTTTTATATACAGTACTACCATCCCCAAAACCCGGAGCCAACATGTCATGAGCATCTAGTGAAATAAGCGAAAATAAAGTATTATGATACAAAACTCTAAATCAAAGCTAAATACAACAGGAACGGAAAACGGAGATGCTGCGAATGCTGAACAGCTACCTCTATATCCCCAAGATCCGGCTCCGCTGCGATATATGTATAAAATCTAACACTCGATATCTACTCCTGAATCCGCACACAGAGGTGCAGGGAGTAATGTGAGTATGCCAACTCAGTAGTAATGGAACTCAGTAGTAATGGAATTAAATCAAGTCTAAGTATCAAGAAATCACATAAAAATCAATGCCATCAAGTCACAATATACACAACCTTACTTTCCAATAGTATACATAGATATACGAAATCATCATGCCTTAGAAATCAACTTCATAAAAGTCCTTAAAAAAATGCACATTTTTAACAACTTCAAAATAAGATTTGTCATGCAAATGAATGTAGTAAAATCATAAGTAGCCCCTCGGGCAAAACATGTTTCATAATCAGCCCCTCGGGCATGCCTCACAATCTCTCAGCGCCTCACAATCACTCAGCACCTCACAGTCGCTCATGCCTCCTAATCACTCAATCACTCTCACTTGGTGCGCCTACTAGGGGTTTGTACAACCTCCGGAGGGGCTCCTTCAGCTCAAGAGCTAATATCACTCAGCATCTCACCATCACTCTTGGCCCTCAGCCACACTCGGTGGAACCACTCGAAAAGACCCTCAGGCGAAGTAATAGAACGGGGTATTCAACCGAAAACATCATTTTAATGCTCATGTAATGTAAATCAGGTTGAGTTTCAAATAAAACAGTATGCACAATGATGCTGAGTAAAACCATCAACATATAGTGTGGAAAACAACAGTAAAACACCCTTAAAGGGTCTAAACAGATCGGCACGAGGTCCCAAACACGACTTACAGCCCAAATAGTTCATAAATCTTTAGAACATAATTTAACATAATATTTTGAGTAAATATGCGACTCATTAGTGCCGCGGAAAGGACCTAGTCCAATCTAAAAATCAGTACGCGCCACATATTCGTCATCCGACATGTGCGCCATTACAAATTTAGTGAGAAAATAATGCAGTCCGGGGTTCCATACCCTCACGACAAGATTTAAGACCATTACTTACCTCTACTGGGCCGCGACACTAGTTCGCTATGCCTTTGCCCCTCAAATTGGCTCCCTATTTCTCCGAATCTAGCCAAAACCAGTTAACATCATCAATATATACTCATGGAACACAACCCAATCGAAAATCATCAAATTATACAAAAATGTCAAAATTCGGCCAAACCCGAGCCCTGAGCCATGGGCCCACATCACGGAATTCAAAAATTTTACATCATTAGAACCCTCGTCCTCCCACGATTCTATACATACCAAGAACACTAAAATCGGACCATAATTGCCATTCCAAAACCTCAAAAGAAATCCCAATTCCTTCCTCCCATTTTTCCAACTTTTTCCTACCCAAATCCTTAAATTTTCAAGCCTAATCTCAATTAAATAGCATAAGAACGGGGTTAGCAAATCAAAGAACTCACCTTTGCTAAAGAACCTAAAAATCCCCTCTCAAAACCCCCTTCAATGGACTCCTCCCGCATGCAATTTGATGAAAAACTAATAAATTTCGCTGAGGGTGGTCCTTTTATACTGTTGTGCACAGCTAAAATAATTCCTTCACTGCGATTGTAAACTTTGGCACGCGATCGCGAAGAACAAACTTGATGTCCCATCAATTTATCTTACGCGATCGCAGACAACCTCACGCGATCGCGATTCATCGAGACTTAAACCCACGCGATCGCAAACCATTCCATGTGATCGCGAAGAACAAAGCGCAATTCACCCACGCGACCCTTTAACTCTACGTGATTACAAACAAGACCACGCGATCGCACTAACCAAACACTCATACTCACGTGATCGCAACCCATTCCACGCGATCGCGATTAACAAAAATCCTGCATCACCAATTAACCCTACACGATCGCAAACATCCTCACGCGATCGCGTAGAAGGAAACCAAAACCTTACACCAGCAGCAATCTGCCTAGGATTCAAGCCAAAAGTTGGTTCGTTAACCATCCGAAATACACCCAAGGCCCTCGAGGCCTCAACCAAACATACCAACATATCCCATAACATCATTCAAACTTAGTCTAGCCTTCAAAACACCAAAAACAACATGAGAACACCAAATTTATATCAAATTCAAGCCTAAGAACTTTGAAACTTCCAAATTTCGCCAACTACGTTGAAACCAACCAAAACACCTCCGATTAACCTGAATTTTTGCAGAAATAACCAAAATGACATTACAAAACTGTTCCAACTTCCGGAATTCCATTCCGACCCCGATAGCCTATTTTCCACTGCCGACCGGAAATCGCCAAAAACTAACTCTCGCCAATTCAAGTCTAATTCTACACCAGACATCACAAAAATATTCCGAACACACTCCTAAGTCCCAAATCACCTAACGAACCTATTCGAGCCATAAAATCCGCATTCCAAGGTTGTTTATCAATAAGTCAACTCTCAGTTGACTTTCTCAATTATTAGGCTACTTTAAAAGGCTAAATGCCTAACCTCTCACCATAACTACTCCGGACCCAAACCAAATGATCCAACACTTCAAAAACAAGATAGCGATAAATAACAAATGCAAAAATAGGGAAAATGGGGTAAATCTCACGGAACGACCGGTCGGTTCGTTACAGATGCAATTCAAAATGCGGGAATTACAACCCAACAAAACACAAGCAACTTAGCACTTCATCAATTTATTCACGTCAGGCCTTAGCCAATTACTCAATAAAATTGGTCAACCTTCGAGTGTAAACTTTTAAATCATGAGTTCATGTTGAAAACATTAAAGATATAATCATTTCGGAATACAGAGATTTCTTCTTCGAACCATAATTTCTCTGAATGTATATTTATATATTTTTATAAAGAGAAATCTTTAAAACATAGTCTCTTCAAATCCGTGGTGTTCAAATATACTTTTCCAAATACTTCCCTTTCAAATATCATCAAAATACGTGGTGTTCAAAATATATTTTTCCAAGTACTGCTCTTTCAATTATCATCAAAATACGTGATGTTCAAAATATATTTTTCCAAGTACTGCCCTTTCAAACCAAGTAATGCTCTTTCAAATATCATCAAAATACGTGATGTTAAAAATATATTTTCCCAAGTACTGCTCTTTCAAATATCATCAAAATACATGATGTTCAAAATATATTTTCCCAAGTACTGCTTTTTCAAATATCATCAGAATACGTGATGTTCAAAATATATTTTCCCAAGTACTCCTCTTTCAAATATCACCAAAATATTTTGCAATACAAATGTTTTTCAAATATACTTTCAAAAAAGGAGTCCTTTAGACATAACTTTTCCTCGAGATAATTACTTTTCAGCTATACTTTCCAATATATATATATATTTATGTCTTTCGATCCAAATCTCCTCAATCATAAAGCTACCGTAACTTAGTCCGCCACTCAGAATTTGTCATGCAATGCAGTACAGGGGGAAAGCTCCCGGATCTCTGTCCGTAGTCCGAATTTAAATATGCAATGCAGTACAGGGGGAAAGCTCCCAGATCTCTGTCCGTAGTCCCAATCTAAATATGTGATGCAGTACAAGAGGAAAGCTCCCGGATCTCTGTCCGTAGTCCTAATTTAAATATGTGATGCATTACAGGGGGAGAGCTCCCGGATCTCTGTCTGTAGTCCTAATTTAAATATGTGATGCACTATAGGGGGAAAGCTCTCGGATCTCTATCTATAGTCCCAATTTAAATATGGAGTGCAGTACAGGGGGAAAACTCCCGTATCTCTGTCCGTAGTCCCAATTTAAATATGCAATGCAGCCACTGAGGAAAACAACCAGAATGCGACAGAAATAACATATATTGCCACAACCGGCGCAAAAGCAAACAAGGCTGAATATAAAGTGCGATGAGCAAATCAATACAAAGACTTAAATCACAAAAGTGGTAACAACTCACTCATAAGAAGTAACCACTGAGAGGAATGCCAAGCATAAATAGAGAACAACATAGCAAAGGGAATACAAGACAAATATAGCAACGATTCTATACATTCAAGTTCGCAACCAAGAAACCAAATCATCCCGGCAAGGGAATCAACTATAACCAATCTCACTTAGACAATTAGCTTCACCGAATAAACTCAGTTTGAACAATGCTTAGTAAATAGGCAACATATGAAGGAAGACATAGCATAACAGTAGGAAAAAACAAAGTCTTCATTTAAGTCAATTAAAATCATATAAGAAACAAGGAATGCTAGGCAAGTACTTCTAACTTGAACAGGAGGAGATGAGATTAGAAATCATGAAATTCAGATATAACAAGTTCAATTCATATACGGGGAACATAAGGACCCAAAATCCCTAAAGGGAAATCTATTTGCAAATAAGTTCGAGTACACACTCGTCACCTCGCGTACGCGGGCTAAAATCAACATAGAAGACTCAATCCTAAGGGGTAGTTCCCCATACAAGGTTAGGCAAGATACTTACCTTGACTGCGCTAATCAACTCAATACCATGCTCCTGCCACGAGTACCCAACTCCGAGTGGCCCAAATCTAGACAATTTGATTGCATAGAGTAAATATCATCACAAGGAAAAAAAATAATTAATAAGTCCGAAGCTAATACGCAAAATTAGGAAATTCGCCCAAAAAGTTCCCCTGGACCACGTCTCGGAATCGGGTAAAAATTATATTTGCCGGACACCCATTAACTCACGAGTCTAAACATATGAATATGTCTCAAATCGGAGGTCAAAAACTCAATCAAAACTCAATAATTTGGTCTATGAAGTTCATCCCATTTTCTACCCAAAATTTTCGAAATTAAAGGTTGGATTTAAGATTGGAATCATGGAAATTGGTCTATAATGGATAGAGATCACTTACCCAAGTACCCAGGTGCAGAAACCTCCAAAAATCGCCTCACCCGAGCTCTCCAATTCGAAAATGGTGAAAATAACATAAACCATCGGATCTGATATAATTGCCCAGCAATTCCGCACCTGCGGTCCCGCACCTGCGGAAATACCATCGCAGGTGCGAAAACCCACTAAAAAGCCTGGGATCGCACCTGCGGTCAAATAGCCGCACCCGCAGCTCCGCACCTGCGGAAAACACACCGCACCTGCGAGGATTGGGGGTTTGGGCTAAGTGCGTACCTACGAGCTCCTCGCCGCACCTGCGTGTCCGCACCTGCGGAAGGTCCATCGCAGGTGCGAGACACCAAAACCAGTAATGGTTCAGCTGTCTCCCAAGTGCTAATAACACCCGATGAGCATCCTAAACGTACCTGAGGCCCCCGGGACCCCGTCCAACCACACACACAAGTCATATAACCTAACACGGAATCGCTTGAGGTTTCAAACCACATAAAACAACACTAACACGATGAATTAAACTAAAAGTCCATGAAAATTCTTCAAACTTCTATAAACTTAAGTTTTGCATTTAAGGTCCAAATCACGTCAAACTAAGTCCGTTTCTTACCACATGTCACAGATAACACATATAATTCATATTGAACCTATACTGGGCTTCGGAACCATAATACGGGCCCAATAACACATATTTCACCTCAAATTTCATTTTCAAAAACCTTTATATTTTTCAGAAAACAATTTTCTTTAAAAATTTATTTCTCAGACATGGGACCTCGGAATTCGATTCCGGGCTTACGCCCAAGTCCCATATTTCCTACGGATCCTCCGGGACTGTTAAATCACGGGTCCGGGTCCGTTTACCAAAAACGTTGATTGAAGTTAACTTTATTCAAATTTCTAATACAAAATTATCATTTTTATCTATTTTCCACATAAAAGCTTCTCGGCTACACGCCTAGGCTGCGCACATAAATCGAGGTGAGATAGAAGGAGGTGTTCACGTCCTCGGAACACAAAATTAGATAGAATATATGGGATGACCCTTTTGGGTCATCACAGAAGAGGTAGTCGCAGGTGCGAATAATGGGGACTTAAGTCAAGTGTGCAGAAGTGCACCTGGGACCGCAGGTGCGGGTCCGCATGTGCGCATAAGTGGCTGCAGGTGCGAGGCCACTGGGCAGAAGAGTATACATTCATCCCTTCACGAAATTAAGGCATTTTCTTCATTTTGCATGCGGATTGAATCATTTTGAAAGCAATCTGGAGAGGGATTTCAAGGGTTTTTTGTGCAGGGACATCTTATTTGGACTCCATGAGGTTTTGACAACAATGGGAATGTCCTCTAGAGTTTCTACCATCATAGAAATACCCATTATCAAAATGAGATTAACTTTCTTATCTTAGCAAGTCACTTAAACACCCTTAGCCAAAATCTTTTCATTATAAACTGGTCGTGTATGTTACTGATTGACCACATAATATCTTTGTTTTATTTCATCTATTTTCTATTTCTGTCTTATTAAGAAAGACATGTTTATTTACCTATCCTCACAAGAGAGATTTTATTAACGTATTTCATATGCATTTAATGCATTTATACATGCACATGGACCTATGACCAAATGGCGTTATATACACGTATATATGTAAATATATGTGTATGGGATATGGGAAAAGGTTACAGCGTTATATACGCACCACCACCTGATCAGCTGGTATACGATGATGATGTTGCCCACAGTGGCTGAAATATTGATCAAACGACGTTATATACGTGTATATATGTATGTATATTCAAACGGTGTTATATACGTGTATATATGTATGTATATATATGTATATGGGATATGGGAAAGGTTATGCCGTTATATATGCACCACCACCTGATCAGCTGGTATACGATGATTATTTTTCCCACAGTGGCCGATATGATATGATGGGATGCCCTCAGAGGCTGATGATATTATGAAACATGTACCTATGCACGACATCACATTCATATGCATATGTATGAGGCTAAAAGTAATTTATGATTTACAAAGCTATTCAGGCATACAGTTTGAGTCATGTGCTCTATATTTCTTCCATGTCTCTTATGTACTTATTTATGTGCCTTACATACTCGGTACGTTATTCCTACGTACGTCCCTTTTGCGTGGGGACGCTGCGTTTCATTCCCGCAGGTCTCGATAGATAGGTCGAGAGCCCTCCAAGTAGGCTATAAGCTCAGTGGAAGATGTCGGTGCGCTCCATTTGCTTTGGAGTCGCTTGCTTGGTTAGTATGACTTAGACGGGTATTGTTTGGTATGGCGGGACTCTATCCCGACCTTTATGACATTTAGGTACTCTTAGAGGCTTGTAGACATATGTCGTATACGTGGAAGATTGTACGGCCTTGTCGGCCTATGTTTTGAGTTTATAAATGATTATGTTGGCCTATTAGGCCCGTATGTCACGTGTATATGATGATATAATAAGAATGATACGTTACGTTAGTACTCGGTCGAGTAAGGTACCGGGTGCCCGTCGCGGTCCATCGGTTTGGGTCGTGACAAAAGTGGTATCAGAGAAGTTCTGTCCTAGAGAGTCTATAAGCCGTGTCTAGTAGAGTCTTGTTTATGGGTATGTCATGCACCACACTTATAAGCAGGAGGCTATAGGGAATTTAAGACTGTCACTCTTTCTTCTTACTCTAGATTGTGTGGTAGATCTCACTTATAAGAATTCATGTCCCGAACTTCTATTTTTATTCGTAATAAGACAATGCCTACGTTCAGAAAGATGATCGATAAGAGATATAGCTGTGGAAGTGTTGAATTAGAGGAACTCGACTTTGTATCATGCTTATGAAAGTAAATGTGAGATCTTCAGCAGATCATGTGCGTACTGAAAGGTGTAAGCCTCTTGATAAGAAGCCTTAAGGCAAGAATGCCTATCCACCTTTATGATGAAAGAAAATGAGAGATTAAGAAGATAAATACAAGTTTCAACAAGCAAAAGAAGCAAGATAAAGAAGGGTATGAGGCACCCAGTCAACAAAGGTTAACAATGTTTATAATTCTGGCAGAGGAACGTAAGCTTTTTGAGTTATATTCAATAGTAACAGAGATATATACAATTGGTCGCACCCATTCTAGATATGCCCTATGGGGGTTATCAGAAGCAGTATAAGAAGATATGATGGGTGAATTGTTTGCGTCAGTTGACATTTTCGAAGGGTATTTCAAATGTGCCAACAGATCTTCTTGTGAGACACCCAGATGGTGCACTCTAGAATATTATGATTAGATGTGAATACTAGCATTCAGAAGATAGGCACTGAAAGACTGGATGGGATAAATATTACCTTAAGTGTGGCTATCATACCTAGTAGAGCGAGGATGTTGAGAAACCCAGAGAGTCGATGAATGAAGAAAGGAGAGCTAAAAGCAAAAGAATGTCGTGTTGAAGTTTTCACAAGAAAGGGGATATGCAGAAATATTAGCAGAGTAATGAGAAGAGGGATAAGGAAGAATTATGAATAAGGTATGATACATGGATAAAGACCGGTAGAAAAAAGAGAGAAGAAGAAGAAGAAGAAATCACAGTATTACACAGTCTAGTCAAGTGAATGAAGAGACGAGAGGTGACAGACCTTAAGACAATGAAAGACTAGCTGAGGATATAAGAAAGAAGGCTTCAACCTAAGCACAACGACCTAAAGAAAAAATGGTCGTATAACAACAATCTCGCAATAACATTGTAAGCATCCAAAGGAAAGTGGAACATACCATGGCTAATGAACGGGAAGTAAGAATTAAAACTAATATTCGAGATCATATGAGTTGTATGAAAACTCAGGAAAGTGTGGGCACTAAGGTAAGCTAAGTATGGACGCAATAAGGGGGCAGAAAGACCAGGAAAAGTAATACCTTACGTTGAAAGAAAGTTAAGATGGAATGAAAGAATTATTTGATCAGAGATCCAGGGTTAGTTCGCTATGGATACACTCAAGATTTTGGAGCATTATCCAGGCAGCATATTTGTTGACAATCATACGGCCATAAAAAACTCCGGTATAAGTTTAAAGAAAGAATTAAGCCCAGGGCATTGACGAAGGATTGAATGGTTAGAATATTTTATCATGGATATTCCATAACACCCATGAAAGGCTAAAGTAATAACTGATACCATGAGCCAGAGATCGGAAGATAGTTTAAGCCTACGTAAAGGTTGATCAGAAGGAAGAGGAAACTAAAGAATTACACCACCTACGTAAATCAGGAGTCTGATTATTGGACATAAGAAAATTATAGAAGTTGTGCTGGAGAACATGACAGAATCACTCTTAATATAATACGTTCAAGAGAAATAACACAACAATCATAATCTATAATGACTCTACAAGAAACCGAGTTAAAAGAAGTACCAACCCCATAAGAAGTCAGTACGAAGCTCCCACTGGATTGTGTATGTACCAGAGGTGCGAGTATTATAATAGAGCTTCAAGTTATGGACGTGAATTATACCTATGTGGAAGGGAGGTCATGAAAGAGATAAAATATACGATGTGAGATTTTAAGGTAAGTAAGGTAAAGGTGAACAGCGTACGAGATACTCAAAGGCAGAATATGTGAATAGTCCGTACCTTGGATAGAAGGCTAGAAGTGCTAGGATTCAATATCCAGGAATGATAGCGGCATAGTCAAAGACATATCTCATAGCCTATGGTTTCTAGGTATTGAAGAGGCTAATTAAGACAGTAAAAACGCGTTAGAGACGATGTGATGTCTCGCTTGATGTCCCAGAATGACATAAGGAAATCTGTGATGTAAGCAAGTTGAAAGGTTACAAATAATATAAATAGAGTTGTGTAGGTCACAAGACATTGTATGGTGAAGCGACAAGGTTCTAGAAGACAAGGGTAAGGATAAGAAAGGGCGAGTGAGAAGGTAACAAAAATGGATAAGTCCTCAGGATTAAGCCTATGAAAACAAGAAGAGCAGATGGTTTCTCTAAGTTATACAAAGCTCATTGTACCCTGAACAAACACAAAGAAGTCTAAGACTAATAACATTTATAAGAGATGGATTGATGCCCTGCTAGTAGAATGAAGGTGTAATATTATAAACAAAGTATGACGTTTGGGCCTTCGATTGAGTAATGATCTGACGAAGAAAAGAAAGGGATCTCATGAATTGGACATGATTAAAACACCCACGCAATGTGAATCGCATTAGGATACTGTGAGATACACTTATGGAAGTAGGGTATCTCCCCAGGTGGATCAATCTAATCATTTCAGATGTTCGCCGATAAAACGTGAATCCTAGCAGCAATATTACATAAAAGGTTAAGTTATCAGGGGTGGATTAGGGATCAAAATTGAGGTTAATCAACAATGGATAGATAAAAGTTATAAAGTATAAGAGGAGATGAGCCGTCATTCTTAAGATGAACAGTAATGTGGAGGCATTAGAGGACATAGATTTATACGTATGGGATAAGCAATAAAAGTAACCTGGGATTTGGTAACAGACCTCAGTAACAAGAAATCGAGGTAAGAGTTACGGTATAGTATGACCTACGTAGATACAGTAAAGTCATACAAATGGATAACCAGGTGTATAAAATATGATATAGAAATATTAGTAAGTTCGACAAAATACCAAGCGAAGAACTTCAGGATTGGCTAAAAGCTTGAGGAAAAAGAAGAGGAGAGTCGCATAGGCACACTTACAAGGTCAGTACCATAGAAGCTGCATGATAGACGGTAGCAACAATTACGAGATTCGAAGGAATTCGATAACAAGTCATGGCGTAGGAAAGAGGCCTAAAGAGGGAAATGCCCTGGCCTTTGAATTTATTCACAAAGCAACTGCCTAATGGAAAGGAATGTATTGAGGTATTCACAAGAGCTAGAAGTTATGAAAATGACAAAAACATCAGTCAACATTCGAGGACGAATGTTCCAAAGGGAGGGGGAATGATGTTACGCCCTGCAATATTACGTCGATATTATGTCCCGCAGTATTATATTACGATAATGTTATCCTTTGCAGTATTAAATTACAGTGATGTTGCACCTTGTAGTATTGTACATTGAATTTGTCGTAAGGTAATTGGCGTCAGTGCAAGGAAAAGATTATTTCGAGATTATAAGGATTATACTATTTCAAACAAGTGATGAGTAAATTCATGAAGGTGAGAGGGGAAACAAGTTAAAGAAAATGAATTTTCGTCCAAGTTTGGGATGTTGGGATAAAATACGGGTCGAGCGTTAATACTCCCTATTTATGGACTAGTGACGTAAAAGGTACCATATTACCATAATAGTATAATGTATAATGGTATATTAAAAATGAGTAGTATTTTAAGTAATTTGAAAAAATTCTTAATTACGTGAGTAATTGGTTAATTATTGGTTAATTGAAGATTAATAAATTATTAATTAATTTAAAAAATTGGATAAGTATAAGAAACCTTACCTTAAAACGTGGCAGCACTACAAGATTTAACTAAGTGACTAAGAATCTATATAACTAAGAGTCATATAACTAAGCATTACAGCATTACTCTTAAAAGTCATATAACTAAGAGTCTATCTCTTAAGAGTACGGTGCAAGACTTCAGGGACATATGCATCTGTATATATCCATCACTTAAAGAGACAAATTCACGTTATCATTTATCAATTAAGAGTGATCCTGTGACTCTTAAGGAACTTAATCATGTTATTTTGGGTCATCTCATATGCATCTGTATATATCCAAGCAAGTAAGACTTCAATAATTCAAATCAAAGTAAGGTTTTGCAATTATAACGGAGTACGGTGCAACTCTTTTTAAGAATATTATACGAATTTTTCCCTAATCCAGGTATGCTAAGGCTAATCTTTCTTTCTTTTGGCATGATCCAAGTAAAAATACGTATACGTAATGCTATTTCATAAGTGGTTCTACTCTTAACAGTTAAAGATGTATATGTTATTCTTTCCGGCAAGTAATATTCAAGCATGTCTAAGTATGTCTCTAAGTCCCTATTGAGGTATATGATAGAGATGTTAATGTTTATAAAATAATGATTTATATATAAACTAATTAAATCTCAGATTCTCAATGTTATAGACTTATAGCTAAATTTGAAGTTGGTCTACAATTTTCTGAATTTTAAGAAAAGTGAGATGAACATCAATACATGTTTTGTAATTTAAACAACTATGATCTTAATTTTATGATTAGAAACACTTTCTCTATTCTAAAAGCAATGCTTAAAAGATTCAAATCTTTTCTTTCAATAGACCATATTTTGTTAGAGGGGTTGTAATTATAAATTGGGGACATCTTATTTGGACTCCATGAGGTTTTGACAACAATGGGAATGTCCTCTCGAGTTTCTACCATTATAGAAATACCCATTATTAAAATGAGATCAACTTTCTTATCTTAGCAAGTCACTTAAACACCCTTAGCCAAAATCTTTTCGTTATAACCCGGTCAAGTATGTTACTGATTGACCACATAATATCTTTATTTTATTTCATCTATTTTCTATTTCTGTCTTATTAGGAAATACAGGTCTATTTAATTATCTGCACAAGAGAGATTTTATTAACGTATTTCATATGCATTTATACATGCATATTGACCCATGACCAGATGGCATTATATACGCGTATATATGTATGTATATATATGTATATGGGATATGGGAAAGGTTATGGTGTTATATACGCACCTCCACCTGATCAACTGGTATACGATGATGATTTTGCTCACAATGGTCGATATGATTTGATGGGATGCCCTCAAAGGCTGATGATGTTATGAAACATGTACATATGCACGACATGACATTCATATTTATATGCATGACGCTAAAAGTAATTTATGATTTACAAAGCTATTCAGGCATACAGGTTGAGTCATGTGCTCTATATTTTTTTCATGTCTCTTATGTACTTATTTATATGCCTTACATACTCAGTACATTATTCGTACTGACGTCCCTTTTGCCTGGGCACACTGCATTTCATGCCCGCGGGTTCCGATAGATAGGTCGAGAGCCCTCCAAGTAGGCTATCAGCTCAACGGAAGATGTTGGTGCGCTCCATTTGCTTCGGAGTCGCTTGTTTGGTTAGTATGATTTAGACGGGTATTGTTTTGTATGGCGGGACTCTATCCCGACCTTTATGACATTTAGGTACTCTTAGAGGCTTGTACACATATGTCGTATACGTGGAAGATTGTACGGCCTTGTCGGCCTATGTTTTGAGTTTATAAATGATTATGTTGGCCTATTAGGCCCATATGTCACGTGTATATGATGATATAATAAGAATGATACGTTACGTTGGTACTCGGTCGAGTAAGGTACCGGGTGCCCGTCAAGGCCCATCAGTTTGGGTCTTGAAAGTATATATGTAATGAGGCCAAGGTCCGAGTATGTGAGGATAGTTATGATTATATATGTAATGAGGCCGAGAGCCGAGTATGTGAGGATTATGGATCAGGATGCACGCCACATCAATAGATATGTTATATATATTACATATGGATCGGGTTGTACGCTGAAACAATATATATATTATGTATAGATCGGGATGCACGTCACAAATATATATATATATATATATATAATATGTGGATCGGGTTGCGTACCGCAGAAATATACATTATGTATGGGTCGGGTTGCACGCCGCATCAATATATATATTGGATCGGGCTACACGCCGCAACAAATATAGCGCTTGGGCTGAAGAAGCCCCTCCAGGATTCTGTACACCCCCAATGAGCGCAGTCGACTATTATATGGATCGGGTTGCACGCCGCAGAGTATGTTATATGGATCGGCCTGCACGCCATAGAAATATACATTATATATGGATCGGGTTGTGCACCGCAATAATATCTACATACATATATATATATATATATATATATATACGTATTGGAGCGGGCTGTACGCCGTAGCAGTTGTTATATGGTACCTGATGAGTGAGAGTGCTGAGTGTGAGCATTGACTTATGAGAGTAGAGTCACGAGTGACTGAGAGGCTTGCCAGAAAGGCTTTATTGTGAGTGATATTGTGCCCGAGGGGCTTATATTTTATGAAACTATTATTTTTCACTCTTCTTTACACTAAGCCTCTGATGATAAATGTTGGATAAATATTTTTATACGATATTGTTTTAAATGGAAACTGGAGTTTTATGAAATACTCGCAAAAGTAAATTCCTGACTTGATTTACTTATTCCCACAATCACTTATTATATGGATTTACATGATTTATTAATGCTCATCACTTCACTCATGTTTTTATATACTTTGGTTACTTAATGAGTTGGCGTACTCATGTTACTCCCTGCACCTTGTGTGCAGATTCAGGTACGGGGGCAAAGAGATAGTTGAGCTACCCCATTGGGAGCATTGTTCGGAGATTGTGAGGTAGATGTTCGGCGTCCGCAACCTACTCTTCCTCCTTATTACTCTGTCGTCTTACTTTAGATTCCCAGATTTGTTGTAGTAAAGGATTTGTAATAGACTGTATCACTTCTTAGATGCTCATGACGGTTGACTCCAGATGTTGGGACTGTGCTTAGATGTTGTAATCATTTTTATTTCATTTGAAATGCTTAAGAAACACAATTATTATGAAAATTTCAGATATTTGATGTATTAAATGGAAAATTATTTTATTATTACAGTGAATTGGCTAGCCTAGTATCACGATAGGCACCATCACGACCAGTTTAGTTTTGGGGTCGTGACAAGTTGGTATCAGAGTGTTAGGTTACATAGGACTCAACATTCATGAGCAGGATTAGTAGAGTCTTGCGGATTGGTACAAAGACGTTTGTACTTATCTTTGAGAGGCTGCATAACCCTTAGGAAAATACCACATTCTTGAATTCTTGTCTTGCAAATCCATTTTATTCAGCCAAGAGCGTAACTCTTGAATTCCTTCCATGTATTTGAACACGCCCAAGAACGCTTAGTATCAGATGTGCATCGACAGCTTGTGACTTCCATGGATGAGATGTGATTATGGCATGTTGGTAATGTGCCAGTCTGGTGGACTTCAGGCCGGATTCATTCTGTGGCTTGAGTGCCGAGACTTCGTTGTGTGAGCACATGTATTTGGGGACTTATATGTCCGTTGATGTCCGTATTGACAGGACTTGGTGGCTAGAGGCCTATGCGGTGAGTGTGATTTAATGGTTAGATATTTTCAGACTGTGATTTGTGACAAAAGGAGTGGATGTGAATGTGGCAAGAACTATTGAGTGTTTGACTTCTGTCTTGATTTGGAATGTCTTCGAGTTGTAAGTGTATTGGAAGACCTCTCATGTTGTTTAGTTGTGGAGTGAGGCAGATCTTTCTGTTGAGTTATGAGTCCTAGTGATGTCTTTTGGGCTAATCATTGACCTAGTAGAGTTCGTGTATTTGATTAACAGTGTATTCCATCCGTATCAGCACTCCTTTGTTATTGTATTCATTGATGGCATCCTGGCATATACGCTTAGCCAGGGGTATCATATTCCTATGTTTCATCACATTTTTCCCATTTTCTGGATATGCCCCGTGAGCCTTCAGTTACATCTTTTCATGTATCGACTACGGTGGGTGATATTGTTGTTATGGATCATGTGTATTGGTCGTGTGTGATATCTGTTGGGGGTCTGGAGACCTGAGTGGAACTACTGTTACTTAACATGGTCGATTTTGACATGATATTGGGCATGGACTGGTTGTCTCTGTGTCATGTCGTTCTTGATTTCTACGCTAAGAACGTGACCTTAGCTATGTCGGGTTGTCCGAGGGTTGAGTGGAGAGGTTCTTATTATTATGTGCCTAGCAAGTTCATTTCCTAATTGAAGGCTCAGCGTATGGTTGAGAAGGGGTGTTTGTCGTATCTGGATTTTGTGAGGGGTGTCAGTGGTGAGACTCCTGCTATTTATTCGGTTCCTGTGGTCCGTCACTCTCCGGACGTGTTTCCTGCAGACCTGCCAGGCATGCCACCTGAGAGGGACATTGATTTTAGTATTGAACCTGGTGCCAGGCACTCAGCCTATTTCTATTCCACCTTATCGTATAGCACCAGCGGAGCTAAAATAATTAAAGGAGCAGCTTTAGGAGCTCCTAGATAAGGGGTTCATTCGGCCTAGTGTGTCACCTTGGGGTGCACCAGTGTTGTTTGTAAAGAAGGAAGATGGTTCTATGCGTATGTGTATTGATTATCGACAGCTGAACAGGGTTACAGCGAAGAATCAGTATCCCTTGCCTCGTATAGATGACTTGTTTGATCAATTGAAGGGTGACGGGGTATTTCCCAAGATTGAATTGTGTTCCGGCTATCATCAGTTGAAGATTTGGGGGCCAGACCTTCTGAACACTACTTTCAGGACTAGATATGGTCATTATGAGTTTCTGGTTATACCATTCAGGCTGACCAATGACCCAACAGCCTTTATGCACTTGATGCATCGTGTATTTCGGCTTATCTGGATTATTTCGTCATCGTGTTTATTGATGACATCAATTCCCAATCTCGGGAGGATCATGAGCAGCATTTGAGAGTTGTGCTTCATACCTGGAGGGAGAAGAGATTGTATGCAAAATCTTCGAAGTGTTAGTTCTTCCATCAGCTTCAGGTTCTTATACCGCATATTGTGATGCCTAGAGGGTAGGTGTTGTTTGTGTTTAGATGTAGAAGGGTGTAGTGTTTGTGTGATAGTTATGATCTTCAGAAGAGTAGAGAGAGATATCAGTTTGAGGCTAAGTCGGTAGGGGTATCTCATGTGGGTTGTCTTGGGGTGTGTGATCCTTATGTTGTTCAGTAGTAAGTTCTCTTCTACCAGTAAATGATATATTTTGAAATTGAGTTTAGATCTCTTGTGGAAGTTGGCATGACTATTACAATGATGAATGCGAGATTTGCATATGACTTGAGCGGTTGGACGGGTTGTGTTATTATGGGCATTGTGAGTTATTTTTTGTCTTAAACGTTGGCTTTGAGCCAAGTGGGGGAGTCTGTTAATGATACGCTGATTGCAATATTATATGTCGTATTGGTTTCAGTTCGAGGTATATTGGTAGATCAGTTATGACGTGCATAGGTGGAGTCTGAGAATGACTCGAGTAATGGAAATTCTTCGATACAGTTCGTAATGTACTCTATTGGGTAAATGGGTTCTATTGAATGATTGAGTATTAGGGATGTGCTATGTATTCGTGCTATGGAATTGGGATCAGATATAGTAAGTCGTGCGCTTCATGGATTTCGAGGCTGAGAGTTCTCATAAATAGGTTATTTTGTGGTAGTGAACTGTGAAGATGCAAGCAAAGCTAGTCGGATGTTAGTATGTACCATGATTCAGTCATTGTAAACTTTTCGGTAATTTATCTATCTCTTGTGGGTGACCAGAGTCGATTTAGGGTTATTGGTAGGCCCGTATGAATGTGTGTTCTGCACCAAGTCGGAATTGCTGACTCCGAATTTCTATTTTTGAGGAATGTACCATTTGATTGTGATTGAGTTTATTCATGTTCTGGGGTGATCTACGAGCTACCCTTCGGTGTTGTGAGGCGTGGGGATTATTAGTTATATGCACTTACGGTGCTGGTTTATTTGGACTTTATAGCGGGATCTGAGTAAGGTAAGTATTTGGGTATTGCGAGATTGAGGCGTATTGATTATGCACTTTCTGATTTGTATAGCATGGTATTGTTCGGTTTGCCCATGGTTATGGAATGCACTTTGAGTACTTGAGGTCGAATTTCGAATGGTTATTGATTTTGGGCATGGTGGCTTGTAGTGCTTCATGTGGACCAGCGTTTGGGTGAGATCGCGCAGTGTAGCGGAGGTTATGTAAGGGTATGAACCTTGGTATTGGATTCGTGTGTATCAATTTTTGCAATGTGTGCCAGGCTTTTAGCATGATTTTGTATTGGTAATTATTAATGGCAGGATAATCCTCCCGTGTGAATCTTTCATATAATTTGATTACTTTGGGATGTTACAATTGAGTGCGCGAGTTGCACAGGTTATGGCTTCGAATTTTATCGATGGGTCATGTCATCAGAGTGGTTGTGTTGGATGAGAAGAGATCATTTGACTTAGAATGAATATTGTCAGAAATGTCTACAGCATTGTTGGAAGGATAAATATCGGGAGTCGGCTTAGAAATCTGCTATATTTCCTGTTTGCCAATAGGGATCTTCATGGCTGACTGATCGGACGAATGGTTTTAGTTTCTGCGTGTGTCTTTTATCATCGGTAGTATATGAAAGTGTTAGAGCAAGGCATTTCTTGATAAGAGGTTATGTATCGGTATTGAGTTGTTCTGAGTAGTTATTGTGGTTACGAGTTATCGCTATGAGTGTTTGAGTTAGGCGGTGTATTATGTGATTTCACATGGGGTGCGTATATGGCTTGACCCAGCAAGTTCAGACCTGTTCAGTTTATAGTTGTAGAATTTTCATCTTGTATATTACTCCAGAAGTGGAAATTTGGTTCTAAGGGTTATGGGTCAGGTTGGATTTCAAAATTTCAACTGTGTTGTGTCATTGGACCTATATAGGATAGGGTGACGTGGGATCACCTCGGGTATGTGCATGGTAAGCTATCTGGCAGTTTGATGGTGTTGGAGAACAACTCCTGGCACGTTCGAGGACGAACCTATGTTTAAGTGGGGGAGGATGTACCGACCTGCCGGTCGTTCCGAGAGTTTAGCCCCGTTTCCCTTGTTTCTGCTTCATTATATGTGGTTCAGCTTCATTATGTTTTGTTAGATTGGTTGGCTCGGGTTCGGAGCGATTTTTGGAGAGAAATGAGACACTTAGTCGCTTATCTTGGTTCAATAGTGGAAAAGTCAACCGAAAGTTGACTTATTGGTAAACGACCACGGATTGCGGATTTTATGGTTCAGATAGCTTTGTTGGGATTTGGGACTTAGGAGTGTGTTCGGAATGAAGTTTTGATGTCCAGTATAGAATTAGGCTTGAATTGGTGAAAGTTAGATTTTGGCGATTTCCGGTCGGCAGTGGAAAATAGGCTATCAGGGTCGAAATGGAATTCCGAAGGTTGGAGTAGGTTCGTAATGTCATTTTGGATATGTGTGCAAATTTTTAGGTCAATCGGATATGCTTTGGATGGTTTCGGCATCTTTGGCGAAATTTAGAAATTTCAAAGTTCATGGGCTTGAATTTGATGTGATTTTGGTGTTTTTGCGTTATTCTTGGTGTTTCGAAGGCTCGACTAAGTTTGAATAAGGTTATGGGACTTGTTGGTATTTTTGGTTGGGGCCCTGAAGGGCTCGGGATTGACTTTGCATGGTTAACGGAGGTTTGGACTTAGGAATCCGCAACAAAGCTGTTGCTGGTGCAATTTTATTGGTGTGGCCGCACCTGCGGATGGGGAGCCACAGGTGCGAGGATCATGCGCAGGTGCAGAGTTTGGCAGCTTGTGAAGGGGTCGCAGGTGCGGATGGGTGGTTGCACCTACAGAAGTACAGGTGCGAAGAGGTAGTTGCAGGTGCGGATAATGGGGACTTAAGTCAAGTGGACAGAAGCGCACCTGGGACCGCAGGTGCGCATACTGGCCGCAGGTGCGAGACCACTGGCCAGAAGAGTATAAATTCATGCCTTCGCAAAATTATGGCATTTTCTTCATTTCGCATACGGATTGAATCATTTTGAGAGCAATTTGGAAAGGGATTTCGAGGGTCTTCTGTGGAGGTAAGTTTCTTGGACCAAGAACTCGAATCTATGTCATTTTCTAAGTAATTAAACCGGAAATTAATTGGATTTAAACCCAAAATTGGGGAAGTTAGGGCATGAAAAGATTGAGACTTTGATTGAGTAATTGGAGGGGCAATTGTGGTTCGATTTTGCTGCTCTTTATATGTATAGAATTGTGAGAGGATGAGGATTCTCGTGGTGTTAATTTTACAAAATTCTGAGACGTGGTCCCGGGGCTCGATTTTTAGCCGAATTTCGAGAATTGTGTTAAAATTTATATCTTTCGATTGCTTTTTGTTCTGTTAGCGTGTATTTATGATGTTAATCTTATTTTGGTTAGATTCGGAGCTTTTGGGAGCCAATTCGAGGGGCAAGTGCATCGTGGAGTAGCTTTTGGGCTGTTTTGAGGTAAGTAGCGATTGTAACTCTAAACCTGAGGGTATGACACCCCGTTATCTGTTAATGTGTTGATAAATGAGGTGAGGCACATGCTAGGTGAAGAGCGTGGGGGCGTGCATCGATAGGAATTGTGACTTGGTCTGTCCTGTAGCGACTATTAAGCCGCGTATTCGATTTGAAACCTTACGACATCCTATCTTTCAGAAGTTTATACTTTTTTATGGGTTGTGAGCCATGTCTGGGGCCTTGTGCCGATATGTTTAGAACCTCAGGGGGTAATTTTACACTGTTCTACTACTATCCTGTTAGTAAATTGTAACTCAGTCATGTTTCCTAGTTGTTGTTATTCTCACTGTTTTGAAACTTTGAGAAGTAATTTGGGCTGAGTCTCGTGAGTTGAGATGAATTGCCCGGGTGGCTTGTGAGGATCACTGAGTGAGGCAGAGAGCCGAGTATGTAAGGATATTTGTGGATCTGGCTGCATGCCGTAGAAATATATATATGTAATAAGGCCTAGGGCCGAGTATGTGAGGATAGTTATGAATATATATATGTAATGAGGCGAAAGGCCTAGTATGTGAGGATATTTATTGTCACGACCCAATTTCCCACACGGGTCGTGATGGCGCCCAACAACAGGGTTAGGCAAGCTAACATGAATTCTACTAAGTGTTACCCTCCCCATGTGATTAATTAATCCAACTTTTACCAGTTTTAAACATTTATTTACATGATATTAGCCGGTGACATGACAATAAGGCATCTGATACGTGAGTCAAAAGATAAGCATATGTATGAAAATGCAACCCAAAAGACCAAAATGTACGCATGTGTGTGCCAGGAGCTAGTGTCACGAGTCTCACGGGAAACTATCAGAATACACCAGAATACATCAATATATATATATATACAATCCCATAGTCTGAATGAAATAGACAGGGAAAATAACAAAAGGAAACTCCAGGGTGCTGCCAGGAATCGCCAGGAAGAGCAGCTCACCGTTAAGTATAACCAACACCGGTCAGTATCTAGCACTGGACTGATAATCAGACGTACCAACCTCCGGACCTGTACAATCAAGTATAGAAGAAAAGAAAGTGCAGCATGAGTACATACATAAATATGTACCCAGTGAGTATCCCGCCTAATCTCAAAGAAGTAGTGATGAGAAGTCGACTCGATACTCACAAAGGTCCAACCATAATAAAGTAAGCAAGATGTAAGGAAAATAGTAGGCAGGTAAGACAAATAACCAAGTACATCGATATTAGACATCAATTAACAATCCAAAATCCACCAAATGTTGGTATTCACCGTGGCATACAGCCCGATCCCATCCTGTAATCCTCGCCGTGGCGTACGTCCCGATCCCATCCTGTAATCCTTGTCGTGGCGTACGGCCCAATCCCATTATGTAGTCTAAATCTCGTTGTGGCGTACAGCCCGCTCCCAAAATATACTCACTCATCACTCTGTCGTGGCGTACGGCCCGATCCCACAATATAATCAATTATCACTCTGCCGTGGCGTACGGCCCGATCCCACAATATAGTCAATAATCACTCTGCCGTGGCGTACGGCCCGATCCCACAATATAGTCAATCATCACTCTGTCGTGGCGTACGACCCGATCCCATAATATAGTCAATCATCACTCTACCGTGGCGTACGTCCCGATCCGATCCTGTGATTATTCTTATCAAACTTAAATCAAGCCAAGTATCACACCGTTCAAAGACAACAATACCAATCATACAAGAATACAAATCATATTTAGGTTACAACAAGGAAAAACAATGAACATGATGTGTCCTAACTACCCTAACGAAGCAGTAATAGCCACTATGTATGGACTCTTGTCACTTGGAGCGTACGTAGCCCCCAAACAAGATCACATAGCAATCAAGGTTACCTAGAGGGACAATTTCTATCTTACGAGGTTAGAAAGAAGGCTCACCTCGATAAAATCACTCCTCGGACCAAGGACCGGATCAAAAGATGCGCCCGAAACTTCGAAACTACTTATGATGGCCCACAACTAGCCAAACATGATGTAATTGAATCAATTTAAGGTTCAAGAAGAAGAATTAGCAAGAATTCCTAAAATTTAACATTCTTGACGATTCTTGAAATTTCAACCCCAGGGCCACGCGTTCGGGTTTCGAAAAGTCTTTGAGGAATAGCTTACCCGAAGCCTAAGGAACGAAATTATATAATTTATTTAAGAATTCAATGGCTCAAAAGGGGTAATTCACTAATTTTCCAAAAATCCCATTTACAACCCAAAACCTAGGTTTTTCAAAGAATTAGTAGTTGATTTACCTTGTTAATTCATGCATGGAACTAGATAAATGAAAGGAATTACTTACCTCTACCGAATTTGGGTCAAGAGCAGGTTTTTGAAGCTCCTAGGACTCTCTAATAGAGGTGAGATGGTTGAAAAATGAAGAAGACGCGTAATTATGGGCATTTAAATGAGGCTGCCTACAGGGGTTCCGCACCTGCGACCTTGGGACCGCAGGTGCGGTCTCGCACCCGCGAGAAATTGGTCGCCCGGCCTGAGACCCTGGGCTCGCATCTGCGGAGTCGTGAGCCGCATCAGCGGTTTCGCTCCTGCAGAAGATTGGTCGCGCCTGCGATGGGGTCGCAACTATGACGGGGACGTCTGCACCAGCGGGCACAAGTCCGCACCAGCGGGTACACCAGCTGTTGTGCACCAGCAATGATTTTTTACTGGTTTTTGGCCTCGCGCGGGGTCTGGGAGGCACCTGGGCCCACCCAAGCCCCCGTCAAGCTATACCCACAAGTCCCAAATCATTATACGGACTTGCTCGAGCCTACGAATCACTCATAACATCGCTAAAACTCAAAATCGCCCTCCAAAACCCCTTGAATTAATTTAAGAATTTAAGAAATTCTAGAATTCACCTCACCGCGCTGAACGGGCCTATACTACTCGGAATGAGTTCAAATTTTACAAACAAGTCATAAATGACTATTCAGAACTATTCTGGGTCCCGAAATTCTGTTCGGACCTCGAAAACACAAAACGTATCCTAAACCAAAATATGGCCTTAAGGAACTTCTTGTTTCAATATTGGGCATCGAAACACCCTCCAGTCGTCATAAACCCAATCCGAACATACGCCCTAGTCCGAAATTATCATACGGAGATAATGGAGCTGTCAGGACTCGATTCCGAGATCGTTTGCTCAAAATGTTGACCGAAGTCAAACTTGGTCGAATAGGCCAACCTTAAGGAACCAAGTGTTCCTAAACCACTCAATCCATTCCCAAATCCCGAACCACTCGCTCCCGCAAGTCATAAAGAATGAATAGCCGCTATGGAAGGTTTTATTTAAAGGGACGGAATCTTAATACGCAAAACGACCGGCTAGGTCGTTATATTTATGAATATATATGTAATGAGGCCGAGAGCCGAGTATGTGAGGATAGTTATGGATCGGCTGCACGCCGCAACAATAGATATGTTATATATATTACATATGGATCGGGTTGCGCGCTGCAACAATATATATATTATGTGTGGATCGGGATGCACGCCGCAACAATATATATGTATTATATGTGGATCGGGCTGCACGCTGCAGTAATATACATTATATATAGGCCAGGATGCATCCTCCAGCAATATATATATTGGATCGGGCTGCACGCCGCAGCAAATATAGCGCCTGGGCTGAAGGATCCCCTCCAGGAGTCTGTACACCACAGTGAGCACAATCGACTATTATATGGATCGGGTTGCATGCCGCAATGTATGTTATATGGATCGGGCTGCACGCCGTAGCAATATACATTATATATGGATCGGGCTGAGCGCCACAGCAATATATACATATAGATATACGTATTGGAGCAGGTTGTACGTCGCAGCAGTTGTTATATGGTACCTGATGAGTGAGACTATTGAGTGTAAGTATTGACTTATGAGAGTAGAGTCACTAGTGGCTGAGAGGCTTGCCCGAGAAGCTTTATTGTGAGTTATATTGTGCCCGAGGGGCTTATATTTTATGAAGCTACTATTTTTCACTCTTCTTTAGACTAAGCCTCTGATGAAAAATGTTGGATACATGTTTTTATACGAGATTTTCTTAAATGGAAACTGGAGTTTTATGAAATACTCGGAAATGTCAATTCCTGACTTGATTTACTTATTCCCACAGTCACTTGTTATATGGATTTACATAATTTATAAATGCTCGTCACTACACTCATGTTTTAGATACTTTGGTTACTTAGTGAGTTGGCGTACTCATGTTACTCCCCGCACCTTGTGTGCAGATTCAGGTACCGGGGCAGAGTGATAGTTGAGTTACCCCATTGGGAGCATTGTTCGGAGATTGTAAGATAGCTGCTCGGCGTCCGCAGCCTACTCTTCCTCCTTAGTAGAGGATTTATATTAGACTGTATCACTTCTTAGATGCTCATGAGGATTGACTCCAGATGTTGGGACTGTGCTTAGATGTTCTAATCATTTTTACTTCATTTGAAATGCTTAAGAAACAGAATTATTATAAAATTTTTGGATATTTGATGTATTAAATGGAAAATTATTTTGTTATTTACAGTGAACTAGCTAGCCTAGTATCACGATAGGCGCCATCACGGCCAGTTTAGTTTTGGGGTCATGACAAGTTATCAATATAATTTTGGTAAGAAAAATAATAAATACAATTCAACTAACACTATTAATTCCAACAATTCAAACAAAACCAGATATTGTGGCCAAAAATAAGTTGTTTTTTCACTGACAGGAGGGTGTTTGAAATATTTTTTTGGACTAGCTTGGCCCCTAATATATGGTCACATACTCAAACCCTAAAGACCTAAAACACAGTCACATACTCAAACCCTAAAATATGGATGCCTCTCCCTCAACCAAACGAGCCTTATCTTACTCTTCTACTAGCAGTGATGGCATATCTTACTCTTCTACTAGCAGTGATAATGAACAAGAGATTCCTCCAACTTTTGAAGTTGTTATGACTGATTCATGCATCGACTACAACGATCTAGTAAATTAGTATGTCCGTTAAACTTTATTTCTTTGAATGTTACAATAACTTATTGAGTTAAATTATTATGTCCTTTAAACTTCATATTTTTCTAAACCTAATAATAATGTTTTTTTAAGTATATTCCAAGAATAATGTACAAGCATATTCCTCCAACATTAGAACACGCGTTTCTTCACCATCGTGACAAAGAGTTGTATGTAAATATGAGCATTGGTGATCAAAGAAGGTTCAAGGTAGGATGGAGACTTTTTGTGTTGGAGAATTTTATCAGGCGAGGTTTCGTCGTCAAATTTACGTTGGTTGATGTTTCACCACTGGGTGCTATCTTCGATGTTCAAGTGAAGGGAGACGAATATCCTTTTTGTACTAATCCGTTTTTTACTTTCTACTAGGATGTGTTTGTGTTAATTTATCCTTTTATTATCTTTTATTTTTCATGTATGTTGCTTTCGTTCTGGTTGTTGTGCTTTTTTCTGTTGAAGTATTATGTTATGAAATTTCAATCTTCATACTATAATTTTTTTTTTTTAATTATTTATCATTCAAAAAATCCGAAATTGATTAATTAGTTGTGCTTTTGATGTGCTATAACAATTTTCATTTCTTACGTATGAAATCAATTTCAAAGAATGTTTTTGATTTTTTTTAAAAAATAATTCTTCAAGATGAAGACTTAAAATTCAACCTAATTCTACCTACATACTACTGAAACGGTTGAGAATAATAAATGATTCATTCAGAAGCTAAATAGTTGAGAATAAAAATTGATTCATTGATAAGCTCAATAGTTGGCATGAGAACCTACCAATAGGATTCTTTTTGGAATGGAGAAGAGAAATTTTTTTGTGATTTTACTGGAAAACTTCATTGAGAAGCTAGAAAGTAAAATTTTTTACTGCAAAACCATATCAAAACCAGATATTCTCACGATTAGAAAGGATAAGAGAAAATTAAGAAAAATATTTACTGGAAAAAAAATATTCTAATAAATATTTACTGGAAAACATTATCCAAACCAGATATTCTCACGGTTGGATGAAGAGTTCATGAAAAGAATTTTTGGTAAACTAAATGGATGCACTGAAGAATGTAAAGTTTCTTTGAGGAGTGTAAAGGGTTCATTGAAGATTGTGTCAGTTAATAAGGAAAATCCTAACCCTAACCCTAAAGAAACAATATAGAATAACCGGTAATGTTGGCTTGCCTAGTGGGTTCAATGTTAGGTGCCATCACGATCCTGACGATGGAAAATTCTGGTTGTGACACGTCTTCAGTGTCACTGCTTATTACGATAACAGGAGTATCGGGTTCTTCATCCTGCTCAGCGAGCAGTTCCTCAAGCATATCATAACAGGAAGTGAGATGGTATGAATCAAGAAGAAGTCTTTTCACATAGTCTGCTCCAATTTCCCTTGTCAACCTAAGCATCAGTAGGTTTTTCTCTGTCTTAAGATTTTTCAACTTGTTTCTTACATCATGGTAGAGGATGTTGTGGTTAATGGGTGAACCATGAATAGGTCCATCGACAACTTTCTTAGTAGGGGTTCTTTCCATTGTTATTTTCACAGAATCTTGAATTATAATAGATAATTTGAATGATGAGATTAATAATGTAGTTGTATTTATAGTATAGTTATTTGAATATTTCTTAGCAATTAGTCAGTGACATACAAGATCAGCGGAAATAAAAGTGTGGAAGAAATAGAATCTAACAACTTAATTAAATACTATTACAAAATCCATAATAACAACTCCCATAATTTGGTGTCATAATTTCACGGACTGTCTATGAATACTACAAATACAGGTCTGAGCAAACAAAATACTAATGTCTCAGAAGTACGTAAGACAGGAAAGAAATAGGATAGAAGGTGATGCCAAGGCATGCGGACGCGTGCAGGACTACCTCGGGGTCTCCAATGAACTGAAGGCAGCAACCTCGATCTATGGTCTGAAGGGTCAAGTACCGGGATCTGCACAAAAAGTGTAGAGTGAAGCATCAGTACAACCGACCCCATGTACTGAGTAAGTGACGAGCCTAACCTCGGCGAAGTAGTGACGAGGCTAGGACATGACAATCAAATAAACATGTGCAGTTTAATCATATACGGAGACAATAATAACAACAAGAAATAAGCAACTAAATACAAAGAAAAGGGCAACATGCTGATGGGAGGAAATATCAAGTAATGGAAATAACGAAGTAAAGAAACAAATTAGATATCACTTTAAACAACAGAAGTAACAGCACATTAACAAGTGCACAACATCACCCTTCGTGCTTTTACTCTCATCCCCACCAAATAATAAATAGAATGCACGGCATCACCCTTCGTCCTTTTACTCTCATCCTCACCAAATAATAAATAGAATGCACGGCATCACCCTTCGTTCTTTTACTCTCATCCTCACAATAAATCAATAGAAACGGCACGGCATCACCTTTCGTGCTTTTAATTTCATAAGATGGCACGGCATCACCCTTTGTGCTTTTACACTCTCTCACTATATCATACACGGCATCACCCTTCGTTCTTTCACACTCTTCCTCACCCAAACAAATCAATAACAGCAATCTGACAAGGAAATCAATAACATAAACAATAATAAAAAATGTAACGTCCCGGCAAGGGAAAACAACAGTAGAATCAATATCATCCCGGAAATGGAAACAGCTATAACCAATATCACTTAACTGTTTAACTTCATGTATAAATTATCAACTTGAACCAATACTCAACAATAGGAAATACCAATGAAATGCTATAATCATGGATAATTATCAAATTTAACTTAAGTAGTGCTTAATGAAAAATCACATCAATCACAATATTCGACTAATAGGCATGCTTGACACCAACTTATAGATACTCTTCACCACACCTATACATTGAACATAACACTAACACGTAGCAAATAAGACACAATACCTATTCCCTCAAGCTAAGGTTAATCCAAACACTTACCTTGAATTCCACGTCCAAACTCAAGCCTCAATTACCACTTTCCCTTTAGAATTCGCCTCTGATTAACTTATATTTGAGTTGATTCTCTTGACAATCTTCTAACACACGTTAATTGCGACAAAACATGAAACAAGTCATATGAAATCTCTACGAAATCACGTTGCGTGTGCAAAGAAAATCATGGCCGAAACATTTCCTCAAAAGCTTTGAAACAACGTTGCTATGTTCTTTAGCTTAGAAAGTGATTTGGATAACGTTTCTTATGTGCTTGGTTGAGGCTCTCTTGTGATTTGGATTGTAATGTTTCTCTTCTCTCTTGTGATTTGGATGGTAATTTTTCTAAGAGATAGGAAAGAGAATGGAACTATATGATTTTATAATCACTCTTTGAAGCTTTCATCCGTTTGCTAGCAAAATATAAGATGAAGGTCTTTTTTTAAAATCATACTTTGTGGCCCCCACCTATTGTGATGACTAAGCCACTAAGTTTACTAGCTTTTTCCACCCATTTCATGCACTTAAGAGTCACCATATTGAGCTTGAATTGCTGCCATGTTTGGGAGCCTTAAGCTTACCCAATGTCTCATCACTAACTTTACACATGTTAACCATGTACTTTAAGTAGCCTTATACATGTTAGCCATGCACTTTAAGTAGCCTTACACATGTTAGCCATGCACTTTAAGTAACTTTACACATGTTAGCCATGCACTTTAAGTGATATGACACTTAGTTCCACCCTTGGCCAAATTAATGACATGTGGAAGCCCATTAAAGTTCCTCTTTACATGTGTCATCCCTTGGACAACCTTTCATTACATGGAGACACCACATATCTTTGCATGTATAGATATATGACACTTACTACCACTTTTTAACATCCCATGGCTTATGACCACGTGTTACTTTAGTCAATAGTACTAATAAATTTCTAGTCTATCCTACTATCTTCCATTTAACTAACTACACATATAATTAATTCTAGCACTCAACTCACTTAAATACTAATATACTTCACATATCTTACTATTTTAAAAGCAACTTAGCATTTTTCTCAATTTTTCCTATAACAGCTTTCCGGATATATGCCCGGACAGCATACGCAAAACGAGGTGAGAAAAAAAGAAGAAGAAGGTTTTCAAGGCCTCGGAACACAGCTTTGACTTATAAAACGAGAGATGCCTTTTTTTGGTCATCACATTCTCCACCTATAAAACAAACATTCGTCCTCAAACAGATATAGAAAAGTACCTGAATCGGGGGAAAAATAGGGATATCGGCACCGCATATCGGACTCAGACTCCCAGGTAGCTGCCTCGGCAGGCTAACCTCTCCACTGAACACGAATCGAAGGACAACTCTTCGATCTCAACTGATGAATCTGCCAGTCTAATATGGCTACCGGCTCCTCCTCATAGGTCAAATCCTTGTCCAACTGGACACTACTGAAGTCTAACACATGGGATGGATCGTCGTGATACTTCCGAAGCATAGACACGTGAAACACTCGGTGCACAGCTGATAAATTCGGTGGAAATACAAGTCTGTAAGCCACCTCTCCCACTCTATAAAGGATCTCAAAAGGACCGATGTACCTAGGGCTTAGCTTGCCCTTCTTCCCAAATCTCATCACGCCCTTCATGGGCGACACCCAAAGCAACACCCTCTCTCCGACCATGAATGCCACATCGCGAACTCGGTGGTCGCATAACTCTTATGCATGGACTGAGCTGTACGAAGTCTATTCTGAATGATCTTAACCTTATCCAAGGCATCCTGCACTAAGTCTGTACCCAACAACCGAGCCTCTCCCAGTTTAAACCATCTAACCGGTGACCGACCGCCTACTATATAATGCCTCACAGGGAGCCATCTGAATGCTCGACTGATAGTTGTTATTGTAGGCAAACTCAGCAAATGCCAAGAACTGGTCCCACGAACCTCCAAAGTCAATAACACAGTCTCGGAGCATATCCTCCAAAATCTGAATAGTATGCTCGGACTGTCCTTTGTGTGTGGATGAAATGTTGTGCTCAACTCAACCCCTATGCCCAACTCACGCTGGACTACCCTCTAGAAATGCGAGGTAAACTGCGTACCTCGGTCGGAAATAATAGACACGGGCACACCATGAATACGAACAATCTCCCTAATGTAGATCTCTGCCAATCTTTCCGAAGAATATGAAGTTGCCAAAGGGATGAAATGTGCTGAATTTGTCAGCTTATCCACAATAACCCATACCGCATCGAACTTCCTATGAGCCCGTGGGAGCCCAAAAACAAAGTCCATGGTGATACGCTCCCACATCCACTCAAGAATCTCAACCTTCTGAAGCTATCCACCCGGCCTCTGATGCTCGTACTTAACCTGCTGACAATTCAAACACCGAGCTACATATGCTACTATGTCCTTCTTCATCCTCCTTCACCAATAATGCTGCCGCAAATCCTGATACATCTTTGCGGCGCCCGGATGAATGGAATACCGGGAACTATGGGCCTCCTCTAGAATCAACTCACGAAGTCCATCCACATTGGGCACACAAATACGACCCTGCATCCGTAAAACTCCATCATCACCAGTAGTAACCTGCTTGGCACCACTGTGTCGTACCGTGTCCCTAAGGACACACAAATGAGGAGCATCATACTGTCGATCCCGAATATAATCAAATAATGAAGAACGAGCAACTATATAAGCTAGAACACGGTCAGGATCAGAAACATCCAATCTCATGAACCGATTGGCTAAAGCCTGAACATCCAAAGCAAGCGGTCTCTCCCCGACCGAAATATAAGCAAGGTTGTCCATATTGGCTGACTTCCAACTCAAAGCATCGGCCACCACATTGGCCTTCCCCGGATGATATAAGATGGTGATACCATAGTGTTTCAACAGCTCCAACCATCTCTTTTACCTCAAATTCAACTCTTTCTGCTTGAACAAATAGTTCAAACTCTTGTGATCCATGAACATCTCATATGACATGCCATATAGATAATGCCTCCAAATCTTCAGTGCGTGAATAATGGCTACTAGATCCAAATCATGAACTGGATAATTCTTCTCGTGGATCTTCAACTGACGTGAATCATATGTAATAACCTTGCCATCCTGCATCAACACCGCACCAATTCCAACCCGAGAAGCATCACAATACACAGTATATGGCCTTGAACCTATGGGCAAAACCAACACCATCGCCGTGGTCAAATATGTTTTGAGCTTCTGAAATCTCGCCTCACACTCATCTAACCACCTGAACTGGGCACCTTTCTGAGTCAACCTGTTCATCGGGGCTGCAATGGATGAGAACCCCTCCACGAACCGACGGTAGTAGCCCGCCAAACCCAAGAAACTCTGAATCTCTGTGGCTGATGTGGGTCTAGGCCAATCCTTGACCGCTGAAATCTTCTTAGGATCCACCTGAATACCCTCTACTGACACAACATGACCATGAAATGCAACTAAACTCAACCAAAACTCATATTTCGATAACTTGGCATATAATTGACTGTCCTTCAGAGTCTAGAGAACGACTCGAAGGTGCTGCTCATGCTCCTCTGGGATGCGAGAATAAATTAGAATATCATCAATGAAGAAAATCACGAAGGAATCCAAATAAGGCCTGAACACTCGGTTCATCAAGTCCATGAAAGTTGTTGGGGCATTTATCAACCTGAATGACATCACTAAGAACTCATAATGTGTAACGACCCGACCAGTCATTTTGAGAATTTAAGCTCTATTGTGTGGCGTAAGGTCTTGAAAATCTTCGCATTGTGTATATCCTGCGTGCATGGTTGGATTCAGTTACCGGATAATCCGGAGTCGAATTGGAAGGAAAATTTTGATTTTTGAAGCTTAAGTGATGGAAGTTGATCAGAGGTTTAAATTTTGAGTAAACGGCCTTGGAATGAGTTTTGGTTGATTCCAACAACTTCGTATGGTGATTTTGGACTTAGGCGCGCGTTCGGAATTGGTTTTGGAGGTCTTTAGAGTAATTTGAGGTAATTCGGTGAAAGTTAGAATTTCGGCGGATAGGTGAAATTTTGATATCAGGCTCGGAATGGAATTTCGAGAGTGGATGTAGGTCCGTTGTGTCATTTATGACTTGTCTGCAAAATTTGGCGTCATTCCAGGTTGAATTGATAAGTTTCGGCACGAGTTTTGATATTTGAAGATTTGAAAATTCATAAGTTGATTTTTGGTTTGATTCGTCGTTTTGGTGTTGTTGTATGTCATTTGAAACCTTGAGCGAGTTGGTGTTAGGTTATATGACTTGTTTTTGTGTTTAGACGGGGTCCCTGGGGGCTTTGGGTGTGTTTTGGATGGTTTTGGGTCATTTTTCCCTAGTTTTGAACTGTTGTTCTGGTGCCTGATGTTTCCCCTCCGCGATCGCGTAGACCCAGTTGCAATCGCGTAGAGTAAATTCGACCTACCTCAATTTTGTTCTTCACGTTCAAGTAAAGGCCCACGCGATCGTGTAGCTTTGCATCTTTGACCTCCGTGATCGCGTGGTCATTGTCGCGTTCGCGATGAGCAACTTGGGTTGCCTTCCTTTTTCTTCTTCGCGTTCGCGTAAAGGCCCTCGCGATCACATAGGCCTTTCTCTTCCTCTTCTGCGATCGCATGCCTAAGTTCGCGATCGCGTAGTGCATTTTTGGGCAGTATCCAATTCCTTCTTCGTGATCGCATCCCCCCTTCCGCGATTGCGATTCATTAAATATCTGGGCAGACAGATTATATTCCAAATTCGAGGGTTGAGCCACTTTTATCATATTTTGACTTCTAGAGCTCGGTTCTTGGCAAGTTTTGGTGGGTTTTTCACAAAATTCGTTTGGGTAAGTGTTCTTCGAGTAGAATTAAATATATTCCATGATTTTATATTTATTTTCATCATTTAATTTGTGTTTTGAGTTGAGGAAAATGTTGGTTTTTGAAGAAAATTTCCAAAATGAAAAATCGTGATTTGAGGGACCAAATGGTATCGGAATTTGTTAAATTTTTTATGGATCAACTCGTATTGGAATGGGTATTCGGATTTTATAAAATTTAACGGGTTTCGAGGTGCGGTCCTGGGGGTCAACTTTTGGACCGATTTTTAGAATTTGTTAAATATTAAAGCCTTATTATCCGGAATAATTCCTTATAAGTTTTACGTGTGTTTTGAAGTTGTTCTAGTGGATTTTTAGCCGTCTGGAGGCCTTTTTGCCCGAGAAGTTCATTTTAGAGTACCGGGTTGTCATCTTCGAGGTAAGTATCTTGCCTAACCTTGTGTGGGGGAATTACCCCTTAGGATTGAGTCTTCTATGTTGTTTGTAGTTCGTGTACGCAAAGTGACGAGTGCATGCTCAGACTTATGTATGGAAAGTTGGACTTTAGGAATCTTAGGTCTTTATATTCGTTGAGTATGAATTGTTCTTGACATGATTGAATTTCCTAATATCTAGTTTCATCTTTACTTGCTTAAATGTAGGATTTCTTACTTTTAGATTTACTCCTCTTGCCTATTTGACTCCTAATTGACTTACCTGAAGATTTTACTCCTTTTACTGTCATGCTAGGTCCTCTTAACTACTTATCTCAAATTATAATTATCTTCATCTCATCCTATAATTATTTTTGTCTTAACTGAAATTATTATTATTCTCCTGTTGCTTGTCCTTAAGTAAAATTGTTGAATATTCTCATAACTGCTCAACCTTAAAAGAAGTTTAGATATTATATACCTTAGTTGACTTTCCCTTATATGGAGTTATCGGATTCGTGTGAGCTTTCTTGTTGTTGAATAGTGCATTTGAATACGACTCTTGTATGTTATTTTTCTCCCTTGTGAGTTGTCCTTATTATGCCTAGTATTCTTTGTTGTGCTTATTCCTTGTGAACTAGCCTTGCTTTTCATGTGATCAAAGGTTCTTAAATTGATGTAACTACCATATCTTGTATTGTTGTCAATTGTTGTTGTTGTGCTTGCTGTGGTGATGCACGAGGTTTCTACCATGCGGTTGTGGTTATTGTGATGCACGAGGTTTCTGTCGTGCGGTAGTTGATATGGGGATTTGCACGAGGTTTCTGTCGTGCCGTGTTTTCTACTAATATTTCACATGCGGCGTGACAAGGCGGGATATGTCTATGTGGGTTGCGCATGTGGCGTGACAAGGTGGGAACATGTTTATGCACGTGTGGCGAAACAAGGTGGGTATATACTTTACTATTGCATACGTGGCGAGACAAGGTAGGCTATGTCAGGGATTGTTTGTGATACTTTTGTTGGCCTGCGGCCGTTCCTTGTTGTTGATATTGTGTACTGGAACAATTACTGTGTGAGTTTATTCGCGTGGAAACTTGTGGGATGAAAATGTACATGTCGCCCTTTTTCTTCCCTTATGTTTATTGGTTTTTGAAATCATGTTAGGACACCTACACATGCATACACGTTGTTAAGTACTACTAATGGATTTAGGGATCCTTGTTGTTGTCAAGTATAGATACTCTTGTTGTGCTTACCGTATGGGTGGAAATGACCCAATTGGCATGTGAGTCATCCGTGCAGTTAGTACTCGAATGAGGGCGCAAGATCCCAAGTGTTAGGGTTCAAATATTGGGACCCGTAGATGGTGATTTTTCCGAGGTTCGGAACCTCGTGGTGATGACTATGAATTTGATGTAGAAGTGGTTGAAGTTGTTGAGTCATTACATGTACGTGTTGTATATTTTTACATGCCAGATTTGTTTGTGTTCTATTCAGTCTTTGTGTTACTTCATGGTTTTTTGCTGATACTTATTGTTTTCCTTCTTTGTCGAATTCACTGTCTTGTTAGCTATATTCCGTAGCATTTATGTGTATATCATTATTTCCCTGATTCCTATATTGATACTTGTTCAGTTTTATTAGACTAGTGAGTGTCTTGACTAGTCCTCGTCACTACTTCACCGAGGTTAGTCTTGATACTTATTGGGCACCGCTGTGGTGTACTCATACTACTCTTCTGCACATTTTGTGCAGATTCTAGGTTTTCGCATAGCCAGCCGATTTATTGTTAGTAGCGCGGTTGCTGCTCTAGAGACTCAAGGTAAAACCGCTTCAGCGTTCGCGGTTTCGGAGTCACCATCTTATATTTCTGTTTGCACTGTTGTACTTATTTCTGAACAATGGTATTTTTAGGAGTTTTTGTATAATTTCTTTAAATCTTATGACTTGTACTACCGGGTTTTGGGAATATACAATGTGTAAAGAATTATTTATTTCAAAAAAATATTAGATTCTATTTATTATTGTTGTTATTCCATGAATATTATGCTTACCTAGTCCTTAAGACTAGGTTCCATCACGATACCCAACGAAGGGAAATTTGGGTCGCGACTTAATGCACGTACCGAGTGCGAAAAGCTTTCTTAGGGACATCGGATGCCCTAATCCTCAACTGATGGTAGCCAGATCTGAAATCAATCTTCGAAAATACCTTGGCAGTCTAAAGCTGGTCAAACAAGACATCAATCCTCGGCAATGGATACTTATTCTTGATGGTAACCTTGTTCAACTGCCGATAATCTATGCACATCCTCATCGATCCATCCTTCTTCTTAACGAACAACACCGGCGCACCCAAAGGCAAAACACTAGGCCTAATAAAGAAGCAAATCCTGTAACTGTTCTTTCAACTCCTTCAACTCCGGCGGGGCCGTACGATATGGCGGAATAGAAATGGGCTGAGTGCCTGGTACCAAATCAATGCAAAAGTCAATATCCCTGTCGGGTGGCATACCCGGCAGGTCTGCATGAAATACCTCTAGAAACTCACTGACAACGGGCACAGAGTCCCTAGGAGGAACCTCGGCACTAGAATCACAAACATATTCCAAGTAGGCCAAACACCCCTTCTCGACCATGCGCCGAGCCTTTATATAAGAGATAACCCTGCTGGAAGAATGACCATGAGTCCCTCTCTACTCCAGTCGAGGCAACCCCGGCAATGCTAAGGTCACGGTCTTAGTGTGACAGTCTAATATGGCATGAAATGCCAACAACCAATCCATCCCCAAAATGACATCAAAATCTACCATATCAAGGAGTAGAAGATCTACGTTGGTCTGCAGAGCCCCAATAACCACTACACACGAACGATAGACACGATCGACCACAATATGATCACCCACCGGTGTAGACACATATACAGGGGTACTCAGAGAATCACGAGGTATAACCAAATAAGGGGCAAAATAAGATGACACTTAGGAATATGTGGACCCTGGATCAAATAGAACTGAAGCATCCCTGCTGCAAACTGAAACCATACATGTGATAATTGCATCTAAGGCCTCAGCTTCAGGTCTGGCTGGAATAGCATAGCATCGAGGCTGAGCCCCACCAATATGAACTACATCCTTGGGACGACCTCTTGTTGGCTGACCTCTACCTCTAGCGGTCTGGCCTCCACCTCTAACGGCCTGGCCTCCACCTCTAACACCTCGACCCCCACCTCTAACTGGCTGAGCAGGTGGTGGAACACCTGGTGCTGGAACCATGGCACGAGAACCCTGGTGCTGAGAACTACTCGAGGATCGAGGGTAATATCTAAAAATGCGGCCCTGACCACCACATGTATAACAAGATCTTGGCTACTGATAGGATCTGGTGGTGCACTGTAGGGCAACTGATCAGAATACTGCATGTGGCAACCACGGCCACCTGGAGCACTGCGAGAAACCTGAAGTGCTGAATGAAACGGCCTAGGAGGACGGCCCCAACCAAAAGAATCCCTGCCTCCAGATGAAGCACCACTAGACCGGCCAAAATGACGAGGCCTCTTATCAGACCCTTGACCACTCCCCAGTGATAGAACCATCTCAACTCGTTTGGCCACATTGGCTGCATCTTGAAAGGAAATATCACTCCCTGCCTCTCTAGCCATCTGCAATCTGATCAGCTGAGCTAGTCCCTGAATATACCTCCTCACCCTCTCTCGGTCAGTGGGAAGTATCATAATAGCATGACGAGCCAAGGTAATGAATCCGGTCTCATACTGAGTGACAGTCATAGAACCCTGCAGGAGACGCTCAAACTGCCTCCGATAATCCTCTCTCTGAGTGATAGGAAGGAACTTCTCCAGAAACAAATCGGAGAACTTGGCCCAAGTCAAAGGCGGTGACCCAGCTGGTCTAGCCAAACAATAATCTCTCCACCAAGTCTTGGCAGGACCTGACAGACGAAAAGTAGCAAAGTTGAACCCATTGGTCTCCACTATCCCATGTTCCGTGGAACCTCGTGACAGCTATCCAAATAGTCTTGGGGATCCTCTGAAGTTGCACCGCTATAAGTAGTAGTAAACAGCTTGGTGAACCTGTCCAATCTCCACAAAGCATCAGCAGACATAGCTGCTCCATCACCGGTCTGAGCCACAACACCCGACTGCTCTGGAGTGCGAATAGCGGGAGTTTGGGTTGCTCCCCCAACCTGAGAGACGGTTGGCGCTGCAGGAGGTAAACCTACCTGAGAGACACGCTCCATGAGCATCCTGGAGTACCGGGTTAGAAATGAAACCCTCGGGATTCTGAGCTGGCCCAACCGGGATTGTCTGGGCAAGAACCTCATTAGCAAATTCTACTTGAGGCTCCGCCGCTGGGGCTGCTGCTCTGGGCTGAGCTCTGCCCCTGCCTCAGCCTCTAGCACGGCCTTGGCCTTGTCCTCGGCCCCTCGTAGGAGATGCAACTGGGGACTCGGGCGGCTGATCAGTGGATGAAGAAGAACATGTTCTACCCATCTATGAGAGAATAGAGTAGAAAGTTAACTAGCATTGATAAATCAAACTGCACGACAGGAATTGGTCTCACAATTTCACGGACTGTCTATGAATACTACAAAGAGAGGTCTGAGCAAAAAAAATATTATTGTCTCAGAAGTACGTAAGACAGGAAAGAAATAGGATAGAAGGTGACACCAAGGTCTACGGACGCCTGCAGGACTACCTAGGGGTCTCCACTGAACTAAAGGCAGCAACCTCGATCTATGGTCTGAAGGGTCCAGTACCGGGGTCTGCACAAAATGTGCAGAGTGCAGCATCAGTACAATCGAACCTATGTACTGAGTAAGTGTCGAGCCTAACCTCAGCAAAGTAGTGACGAGGCTAGGACACGACATTCAAATAAACCAGTGCAGTTTAATCATATACGGAGACAATAATAACAACAAGAAATAAGCAGGTAGATACAAAGAAAAGGGGAACATGCTGAGAGGAGGAAATATCAAGTAATGAAAATAATGAAGTAAAGTAACAAATTAAATATCAATTTAAACAACAGAAGTAACATCACAAAAATAAGTGCACGGCATCACCCTTCGTGATTTTACTCTCATCCTCACCATATAATAAATAGAATGCACGACATCACCCTTCGTGCTTTTACTCTCATCCTCACAATAAATCAATAGAAATGGTACGGCATCACCCTTCTTGCTTTTAATTTAATAATATGGCACGGAATCACCCTTCGTGCTTTTACTCTCATCCTCACAATAAATCAATAGAAATGGTACGGCATCACCCTTCTTGCTTTTAATTTAATAATATGGCACGGAATCACCCTTCGTGCTTTTACACTCTCACAATATCATACACGGCATCACCCTTCGTGCTTTAACACTCTTCCTCACCCGAACAAATCAATAACATCAATCCGACAAGGAAATCAATAACATAAACAATAATAAAAACCGTAATGTCCCGACAAGGGAAAACAACAGTAGAATCAATATCATCCCGGCAAGGGAAACAGCTATAACCAATCTCACTTAGTCACTTAGTTGTATAACTTCATGTAGAAATTCTCAACTTGAACCAATATTCAACAATAGGAAATACCAATGAAATGCTATCATCATGGATAATTATCAAATTTAACCTGAGTAATGCTTAATGAAAAATCACATAAATACTCGTCACCACACCTATACATTGAACATAACACTAACACATACAAAATAAGACACAATACCTATTCCATCAATCTAAGGTTAAGTCAAACACTTACCTCAAATTTCACGGCCAAACTCAAGCCTCAATTACCGCTTTCCCTTTAGAATTCACCTCTGATTCACTTGTATTTGAGTCGATTCTCTTGACAATCTTCTAACACACGTTAATTGCGATAAAACATGGAACAAGTAATATGAAAATATCAACAAAATCAAGTTGCATATGCAAAGAAAATCATGGCCGAAACATTTCCTCAAGAGCTTTGCAACAACATTGCTATGTTCTTTAGCTTAGAAAGTGATTCGAATAACGTTTCTTATGTGCTTGGTTGAGGCTCTCTTGTGATTTGGATTGTAATATTTCTCTGCTCTCTTGTGATTTGGATGGTAATGTTCTAAGAGATGGGAAAGAGAATGGAACTATATGATTTTATAATCACTCTTTGAAGCTTTCATCCGTTTGCTAGCAAAATATAAGATGAAGGTCTTTTTTTAAAAATCATAGTTTGTGGCCCCTGGGATGAATAAGCCACTAAGTTTACTAGCTTTTGCCACCTATTTCATGCACTTAAGAGTCACCATAATGAGCTTGATTTGCTGCCACGTTTGAGAGCCTTAAGCTTACCCAATGACTCATCACTAACTTTACACGTGTTAACCATGCACTTTAAGTTACCCTACACATATTAGCCATGCACTTTAAGTAGCTTTACACATGTTAGCCATGCACTTTAAGTAACTTTACACATGTTAGCCATGCACTTTAAGTAACTTTACACATGTTAGCCATTCACTTTAAGTGCTATGACACTTAGTTCCACCCTTGGCAAAATTAATGACATGTGGAAGCCCATTAAAGTTACTCTTTACATGTATCATCCCTTGGCCAACCTTTCATTACATGGAGACACTACATATCTTTGCATGTATAGATATATGACAATTACTACCACTTGTCCACATCCCATGACTTATGACCACGTGCTACTTTAGTCAATAGTACTAATAAATTTCTAGTCGACCCTACAATCTTCCATTTAACTAACTACACATATAATTAATTCTAGTGCTCAACTCACTTAAATACTAATATACTTCACATATCTTACTATTTTAAAAGCAACTTAGCATTTTCCTCAATTTTTCCTATAACAGCTTTTCGGATATATGTCCGGACTGCATACACAAAATGAGGTGTGAAAAAAAAGGAGATTTTCAAGGCCTCGGAACAAAGTTTTGACTTATAAAATGAGAGATGACTTTCTTGGGTCATCACAAACCGCTTCTAAGGATTCAAAAAATTTTAATCAAAAGTCTGAGTAGAGTAGTAAAAGATTGGGTTTTTAAGTTGTTTTTGTTATGCATGCCGTGTTGTTAGCATTGTATGCTAAAAGTATCTTCCAAATATATTTGGAATTGTTGAAAAGTGGTTCAATTAATCAATGAAAATGTCTATCTAGTATTTCTTCTACTTCCTTTACTTTTGATTCTTATTTTTTGCTACATGTTTTAAAATATTTTTGATTCCTTTATTCCCTCGTTCCAAATATTATCGAGTCAAAAGAAATACCTTTTTTGAGATATAAATATGGTCACTTTGACTATCTATAAGAATATTAAAATTATCACTCTAATATTAAAAGAATAAATTAAAAAAGAATAGCTAGAAAAAAAATACTGACATAGTGTAGGTAAAATTTCTATTTCATTAAATTAATGAAAAAATTAAGGAATATCTCAGAAAATCAAAACGAAAGAAGATGCATAATCATAATTCAGCTTCGATGTGAATTATGTAGATCTCAACTTATGTAGATCTCAAAGAATTTAACCAGTTTTCACTGTGAAACTCAATGTGCATAATTAAGCTTTAGAAGTTTTCGTTCAAAAAATTAGAACCAACACAAAAATTCTACAAGTCACAAGTTGGAACTATATGCATGTAATTAAAGAGTATTTTTCAAAATCTTAACCCAAGTTTAATATGTTTTCCTAACGGGCAAATTAACTCCCATTTTATGTTATAGCATATGAATGCCATACAAAGATATCAGTTTGATTTATCTACAAGGAAACTATATTCAAAAGTTAATTATCAAACAAAGATCACGCCAAATGTTAAACATGATCGAAATGCTAAAGAAGTCACAAAATTAGAACTTCATACATAATGAAGAATGTAAACATAAAATAATCATGCCCAACTTCATTACAATGGTTGATATTCAAAAGTAAAAACAAAGGGAAAAACTATTGCACACCAAAGAGAAATAACAAACACTTTTCTAACACAAGATAACATAAGAACTAAAATTGACATAATTACTTTCCAACATTTTTAGACATCTTCAACCCAATAAATATGCCCGCTAATACAGCAGATGAAATAACACTTGCTGCACTTTCATTTTTTACCATTTCTTCATTTTCTTCAACAGTCGAGCTTGAAGATGATTCTTCCTGTGAAAAACTTGTTTTTTGAAATTTGTTGAAGGCTTCATCATAATATTGGAAAGCATGAAAGTAACTACCCTCGACTCCAACAAGCATTTTAACACACTCAGACCAACATTTCTATATTCCCGGCTTCTTACCACAAAAAACAACAAACACCATATATTTGAGTTTTTGTTTACATTCAGTAGATTTTTCAAATTCATCGAACGACGATATGGATGCATCGTGAGACTTGAAAGACTGGAAGATGTTACGCTTAACCCCGATAACCATAGGAGAACATTCACTCCATGAGTAGTATATTCCTGGCCTTTTATGTCACGACCCAAATTTTCCTCCGTTGGGTATCGTGGTGACACCTAGTCTTAGGGACTAGGTAAGCCTAACATTTCTACTAAACAACAACAATAATAAAGGAATTATAACAGTCTCAATATAGACATCTTAACAGAGTTTACAATTTCCCAAAACTCGATAAATACAAGTCATAAGCTCTACGAAATCCTTCTATCAAATCTAAATACAACTGTCTAGGAATAAGTAAGTACAGTTGAATAGAATAAAACAGGAAGGCGACTCTGAAGCCTGCGAACACAGCAACAGGTTACCTTGAGTCTCCTCAGCAATGATCTGCGCAGCTGCTAACAACGATAACCTGGATCTGCACATAAAAAATGTGCAGAACGGCGGGAATCACAACCCAATAAAAGCACTATACTGCATCAATTTATTTACGTCACGCCTTAGCCAATAAACTCAATAAAACTGGTCAACCTTCGAGTGAACTTTTGAATCGTGAGCTTATTTTGAAAGCTTCAAATATATAATCATTTCGGAATACAGAAATTTCTTCTTTAAAACATACTTTATCTGAATGTATATTTATATATTTTTATAAAGAGAAATCTTAACCACATAGTCTCTTCAAAATACTGGGGGGGGGGAGGGGGTTCAATTATACTTTCCCAAATACTACTCTTTCAAATATCATCAAAATAAGTGATGTTCAAAATATATTTTCTCAAGTACTGCTCTTTCAAATATCACCAAAATACGTGATGTTCAAATATATTTTCCCGAGTACTGTTCTTTCAAATATCATCAAAATACGTGATGTTCAAAATATATTTTCTCAAGTACTGCTCTTTCAAGTATCATTATTCTGCAAGACAAATGCTTTTCAAGTATACTTTCGAAATAGAAGTCCTTTAGACATAACTTTTCCTGGAGATAATTGCTTTTCAACTATACTTTTCAATATATATATATATATATTTGTATCTCTCGATCCAAATCTCCTCAATGATAAAACTACCGGAACTCATTCCGCACCTTAGAATTTATCATGCTATGCAGTACAGGAGAAAAGTTCCCGGATCTCTGACCGTAGTCCCAATTTAAATATGCGATACAGTACAGGGGGAAAGCTCCCGGATCTCTGTCTGTAGTCTCAATTTAAATATGCGATACAGTACAGGGGGAAAGCTCCCGGATCTCTGTCCGTAGTACCAATTTAAATATGTGATGCAGTATAAGGGGAAAACTCCCGGATCTCTGTCTGTAGTCTCAATTTAAATATGCGATGTAGTACAGGGGAAAGCTCCTGGATCTCTGTTCGTAGTCCCAATTTAAATATGCAATACAGTACATGGGTAAAACTCCTGGATCTCTGTCCGTAGTCACAATTCAAATATGCAATGCATCCACTGAGGAAAACAACTAGAATGCGATAGAAACAACATATATTTCTACAACCGGCGCAAAGGCAAACAAGGACGAATATAAAGTGTGATGAGCAAATTAATACAAAGACTTAAATTAAAAAAAGTGGTAAAAACTCACTCATAAGAAGTAGCCACTGAGAGGAATGCCAAGCACAAAGAGAGAACAACATAACGAGGAGAAGACAAGGCAAATATAGCAACGATTCTATACATTCAAGTTCGCAACCAATAAACCAAATTATCCCGGCAAGGGAATCAGCTATAACCAATCTCACTTAGACAATCCGCTTCACCGAATAAACTCAGTTTGAACAAATGTCAGTAAATAGGCAGCATCAAAGAATACCATCAACATGGACGGTTATCATTTAAACCTAAGTAGTACTTAAGAGGAAAATCATTTAAATCATAACGTACGACTCACGGGCATGCTTGACCAATGTATAGATATTCCAATTACTTGTAGACATTTATAGGGCAAGATTACACTAGTTTTAGTCACATATGCAGTGTATGAAGAAAGATATAATATAACGGTAGGAAAAATAAAGTCTTCATTTAAGTCAAATAAGAAACAAGGAATGCTAGGCATGTACTTCTAATCTGAGCAGGAAGAGATGAAACTAGGAATCAGGAATTAAGATATAACAAGTTAAATTTATATACGGGGAACATAAGGATCTAAAAATCCCTAAAGGGCAATCTATTTGCAAATAAGTCCTAGTACGCATTCGTCACCTTGCGTTCGCGGACTACAATCAACATAGAAGACTTAATCCTAAGGGGAAATTTCCCCACACAAGGTTAGGCAAGATACTTACCTCAAAGACGACAACCCGGTACTCAAAAATAGACTTATCGGGCGGAAAGACCTCCGGGAGGCACAAAATCAACTAAAACAACTTCAAAATACATATAAAACGTATAAGGAATAATTCCGAATAATAAAGTTTCAATCTTTGCAAATTTATAAAAATCGACCCAAAAGTCGACCCCCGGGCCCGCACCTCGGAACCCGACAAATTTTACAAATTCCGATTACCCATTTCGATACGAGTTTACCCATACTAAATTTATCCAATCCCGATACCATTTGGTCATTCAAATCATGAATTTTCATTTTTGAAGTTTTCTTTCAAAACCCACAATCCCCTCAACCCAAAACACAATTTAAATGATAAAAACAAGAACTAATTCATGAAATATATTAAATTATAGTGGAAGAACACTTACCCATTCGATTTGTGTGAAAATCCCTCAAGGAATCGCCTAAAACCGAGTTCTAGAAGTCAAAATATGTTTAAAATGGTGAAACCCCCGATTTTGGAAACTTATAATCTGCCCAGGTTTTTAAAGCATCGCGATTGCGTGAAATTGTTTGCGATCGCGTAGAGGAAAAATATCAGATGTAAAAAATTCTCTACGCGATCGTGGAATAGCTTATGTGATCGCGTATAAGGAGCAGGCTGGCTTCCGCGATCGCGGATGGATTCCTGCGAACGCGTAGAAGAAAAACTGGGCATTTCAAATTTACACTATGCGATCGCGTCTAATGCTATGCGATCGCATAGAAGGGAGGGACAGCAGACATAACAGCAGCTAAAACTAGATTTTTTTCTAAGTTTCAACACCCCAATGCCTACAACATCCTACGGACTTATTCGAGTAATTATACCACCAAAATAACATCAAAAACAACATAAAAAATTTGATTCCGGGCATACGCCCAAGTCTTGTATTTTTCTACGGACCCTCCGGGGCTGTCCAATCACGGGTTCGGATCCGTTTACCAAAAACGTTGACTAAAGTCAACTTTATTCAAATTTCCAATACAAAATTATCATTTTAATCAATTTTTCACATAAAGGCTTCCCGGCTACACGTCCGGGCTACGCACGTAAATTGAAGTGAGATAGAAGGATGTTTTCACGACCTCGGAACACATAATTAGCTAGAAATATACGGGATGACCTTAGAGTGAACTTTTGAATCGTAAGTTTATTTTGAAAACTTCAAAGATATAATCATTTCGGAATAGAGAAATTTCTTCTTTGAAACANAATGTTAAAAATATACTTTCCCAAGTACTGCTCTTTCAAATATCATTATTCTGCAAGACAAATGCTTTTCAAGTATACTTTCGAAATAGAAGTCCTTTAGACATAACTTTTCCTGGAGATAATTGCTTTTCAGCTATACTTTTCAATATATATATGTGTATCTCTCGATCCAAATCTCCTCAATGATAAAACTACTGGAACTCAGTCCGCAACTCAGAATTTGTCATACAATGCAGTACAAGGGGAAAGCTCCCGGATCTCTGTCCGTAGTCCCAATTTAAATATGCGATGCAATACAGGGGAAAGCTCTCGGATCTCTGTCCGTAGTCCCAATTTAAATATGCGATGCAGTACAGGGGGAAAGCTCCCGGATCTCTGTCCGTAGTCCCAATTTAAATATGCAATGCAGCCACTGAGGAAAACAACCAGAATGCGACAGAAATAACATATATTGCTACAACCGGCGCAAAGGCAAACAAGGCCGAATACAAAGTGCGATGAGCAAATCAATACAAAGACTTAAATCACAAAAGTGGTAAAAACTTACTCATAAGAAGTAACCACTGAGAGGAATGCCAAGCACAAAGAGAGAACAGCATAACGAGGGGAAGACAAGGCAAATATAGAAACGATTCTATACATTCAAGTTCGCAACCAAGAAACCAAATCATCCCGGCAAGGGAATCAGCTATAACCAATCTCACTTAGACAATTAGCTTCACCGAATAAACTCAGTTTGAACAAATGTCAGTAAATATGCAGCATCAAAGAATACCATTAACATGGACGGTCCTCATTTAAACCTAAGTAGTACTTAAGAGGAAAATCATTTAAATTACAACGTACGACTCACGGGCATGCTTGACTAATGTATAGATATTCCAACTACTTGTTAGCCATTTATAGGGCGAGATTACACTAGTCTTAGTCACATATGCAGTGATGAAGAAAGATATAATATAACGGTAGGAAAAATAAAGTCTTCATTTAAGTCAAATAAGATCAAAGAAGAAACAAGAAATGCTAGGCACGTACTTCTAATCTGAGCAGGAAGAGATGAAACTAGGAATCAGGAATTAAGATATAACAAGTGAAATTCATATACGGGGAACATAAGGATCTAAAAATCCCTAAAGGGCAATATATTTGCAAATAAGTCCTAGTACGCATTCGTCACCTCGCGTACGCGGACTACAATCAACATAGAAGACTCAATCCTAAGGGGAAATTCCCCCACACAAGGTTAGGCAAGATACTTACCTCAAAGACGACAATCCGGTACTCAAAGATAGACTTATCGGACGGGAAGACCTCCGAGCGGCTCAAAATCAACTAAAACAACTTCAAAATACATATAAAATGTATAAGGAACGATTCCGAATAATAAAATTTCAATATTTGCAAATTTATAAAAATCGACCCAAAAGTCGACCCCCGGGCCCGCACCTCGGAACCTGATAAATTTTATAAAAATTTCGATTACCCATTCCGATACGAGTTCACCCATACTAAATTTATCCTATCCCGATAACATTTGGTCATTCAAATCATTAATCATTTTGGAAATTTCTTTCAAAACCCAAAATCCCCTCAACCCAAAACACAATTTAAATGATAAAAACAAGAACTAATTCATGAAATATATTTAATCATAGTGGAAGAACACTTACACATTCGATTTGTGTGAAAATCTCTCAAGGAATCGCCCAAAACTGAGTTCTAGAAGTCAAAATACGTTTAAAATGGTGAAACCCCCGATTTTGAAAACTTATAATTTGCCCAGGTTTTTAAAGCATCGTGATCGCGTGAAATTGTTTGCGATCGCGTAGAGGAAAAATATCAGAGGTCAAAAATGCTCTACGCGATCGCGGAATAGCTTATGCGATCACATATATTGAGCAGGATGGCTTCCGCGATCGCAGATGGATTCCCGCGAACACGTAAAAGAAAAACTGGGCATTTCAAATTTACACTATGCGATCGCGTCTAAGGCTATGCGATCGCATAGAAGGGAGGGACAGCAGACATAACAGCAGCATAAACTAGATTTTTTTTATAAGTTTCAATACCCTAATGCCTACAACATCCTACGGACTTATTCGAGTAATTATACCACCAAAATAACATCAAAAACAACGAATTAAATCCCAAAATCAATGAAATTCTTAAAACTTCTTTAAACTTTAATTTTTTGATCTGAATCACTCCAAACGAAGTCCATTTATTTCAAAATTTCACAGATAACACATAAAACATGTTGAACCTGTTCCGGGCTCCGGAACCAAGATACGGGCCCGATACCACAGGTTTCACCTCAAATTTTATTTTCAAAACCTTTATATTTTTTAGAAAATATTTTTTCTTTAAAAATTTATTTCTCGGACTTGGGACCTCGAAATTCGATTCTGGGCATACGCCCAAGTCCCATATTTTTCTACGGACCCTCTGGGACTGTCCAATCACGTGTCCGGGTCCGTTTACCAAAAACGTTGACTGAAGTCAACTTTATTCAAATTTCCAATACAAAATTATCATTTTAATCAATTTTTCAGCAACTTGTATCCATCCATTTATGAAAAGATCTCTACCGTCATCGCCTCCTCAACCATACAATTTGATCTTGCATTGATCAATCCTTGGTTCACTTTTTTTTTAACAGCTTGTTTGGATGGTTGTTATCTATTGATTGTATTGTAGTGTTACTTTAAATATAATGTTTGTTTTGACTATTACTTCAATTTTATTGTATCGTATTAATTCGTCGTTACGTAACGATGAAAAGTGTCACTTTATGTAACGGCCGATTTAGTTTGGTCGCGTGGTTACCTTATTTTTTTTTCTCAATTCGCCCTTCATTATTAATAAATAATCTGATTTTATCCTTTTTCCTATCTTTTTATATAATAAATCTACCTCGTATCATATTTTTTTCCTTATAATATATATTACAAGTTTTTTCTTCATATTGCTAGTGCGTGATATCATGAAACGATGGCAAACGATATAGTCTATCTAAATATTGTATTCATCACACAGTACAATACAATACCATATAATATGATACGATGCATTATGAAACGATATGTAACAACCATTATCTTGGTTTGTGATTATAGTCTATAGTAGTACTTTCGCCGTCCATTTAGTGTGACAATGTCTGATTTAGATTCAAAAGTTAAAAAAAATGACATAAAAAACTTGTAATTGAAAACAAGTCATAAATTGTACGGCTATAAATTATCTAATTAAGAATAAAATAAAATCTAAAGTTACATTAATTATGAATATAAAAATATGTCATTTTTTAGATCTATAAAGAAATACATCACATAAATTAAGACCGAAGGAGTCACCATAGATAAACATATAAATATCAATTTCTATTTTTTTTTTTACCACGTAAGTGTACATAAACCTAATTGGCCATACTTAGTATTGCCTTGTGTGTGCGTATATAGTCATAGTGTCGTAGTAATTTCCAGTTGTGTGTATATATATGTGTCCGTTTATGCATCAAAATGGCGCAGGCAATCAATCTATAGGGAATTGAAGGAGCGTTATCTGTTCATTAACCATGGCCGCTTCGGCATTATTATCATCACCATCACTTGTTTCCATTTGGACAAATCCTTCATCAAACCTTCTTGTCTTACCCTTTCTACACTTAAGACTTCACAAGCTACCTTTTGTCGATCAATCCCTCAGTAATATGTATATTCCTTTTGCCTTTTTTACCCTAAACAACAAAAAGAAGAGTCAAACAATTCTAAATTATTCCCATATAGCTGATTTGTTGCAGAGATCTCTAACTTGGCACGTGCTTTGTATATTTAATCGAGATCCAGATATTCGGCCAATTATATATAAAACAAATTCATCCTACATTGTACGTCCAAACTTCACATGGCCGACCAAATGTAAATGATCGAAATAAAAAAAATGCAGCCTATGATCTAGCGGTAGAATACACCAATGGTCTAGTGATAGAATAGTATTCCCGGTTCGATTCCCAAATAGTGAATTTTTTGATTACATAAGTAAAAACCCGACCAATTTAGGTCGGATTTTTTTTTTTGCAATTTTTTTTCGAATTCCGACCAACTTTGGTCGGTATGCCTTTCCGACCATTAAAATACTGTTCACACGTAAATGGTCGCGTTTTTTACGGTTATTATTGGCCATTAACGACCAAAATTGGTCGATTATTACCGAATTTCTACTAGTGGCCTCGGCTTACGCCCACGTTTTTTAAAACACTGCTTTGTATTTCCTTGTGTGTGCGTATATAGTCATAGTGTCATACTAATTTCCAATTGTGTATATATATGTGTCCCCGTTTATGCCTCAAAATGCGCAGGCAATCAATCAATAGGGAATTGAAGTAGTGTTATCTGTTCATTAACCATGGCCGCTTCGGCATTATTATCATCACCGTCACTTGTTTCCATTTGTGACAAATCCATCACCAAGCCTTCTTGTCATACCCCTTCTACACTTAGACTTCACAAACTATCTTTCATCGATCAATTCCTAAGTAATAGGTATATTCCTTTTGCCTTTTTTTGCCCTAAACAACAAAAAGAAGAGTCAAACAATTCTCAACTTTCCCATATAGCTGATTTGTTGCAGAGATCTCTGTCACAAACTCTAATCTCTTACTATCCTTACGCAGGAATATTAAGAGACAATGCTACTGTTGAGTGTAATGACATGGGAGCTGAGTTCTTGAGTGTTAAAATAAATTGTCCCATGTCTGAAATCCTTAACCATCCTCATGCAACTGATGCAGAGAGTATAGTTTTTCCAAAGGACTTGCCTTGGAAAAATAATCATGAAGGTGGTCATTTACTTGTGGTTCAATTAAGTAAGTTTTATTGTGGGGAATAGCCATTAGTGCATGTTTATCGCATAAGATTGGTGATGGTTGCTCTGTGATTAATTTTCTTAATGATTGGGCTAATGTCACTCGTGATCGTAGATTTGTAGTTCCTTCTCCTAGATTTGTAGGAGATTCTATTTTCTCTCCACAAAATGGTCCTCTTATTGCTCCACAAATTGAGTTCAATGTCAGTGACTGGGGACAGAAAAGACTCATTTTTCCTACCACCAAGCTAGATGCTCTTCGAGCTAAGGTAATACTATCACCACTTCACCAGCTATTTTATGTCCTTTAAAATTTATATTTGACATATATTGCACAGTTTCACTTTGACACGAAGTTTAAGAAAGAACAAGAAACTTTTGTAATTTGTGATTTCAAATATCTTGTCATAATATTTGCGTGACGGTAAAAGCTTGTCTTTAAAGGTAAAAGCTTAAGTTAAATTGTTTTAAAATTTAGAAAGCTGTTAGAAAGTTCAAATTTATTTATTTCTTAATCTCCTAAATGCATATAAATAAACATTATTTAGGAAAGTGAAAGAAAACCAAACTATTTTTGCTAATATTGAAGTAATACGTGGTTGAAGTAAAATGGTCATTCAGCTTTACGTGGTCATCTAAATCTTTCAATTTTGACTTAAAGTTTTATACTTATAATATAGTATTGCGAAAAACAACTGACATTTGGGACTGAAGGTAGCAGTTGAATCAGGAGTAGAGAACCCAACACGGGCTGAAGTTGTTAGTGCCCTTCTTTTCAAATGTGCAACAAAGGCAGCTGCATCAACTTCTGTAAATATACACCCATCTAAGTTGGTTCACTATTTAAATGTACGTACGATGATCAAACCACATTTACCACGAAGCGCAATTGGAAATCTTTTGTCCGTGTTCTCCACAGCAGCTACTAAGAACGAGCAAGATATTGAGTTGCCAAGATTGGTTCACAATCTGAGGAAGGAAGTTGAGGTAGCGTACAAGAAAGACCAAGTTGAACAAAATGAACTGGTTTTAGAAATAGTAGAATCCATGAAAAAAGGAAAATTACCATTTGAAGGAAAAGATGAAAATAGTACTACTCGTACTACTATATATTTTTGCAGCAACCTTTGCCAATTCCCATACTACAGTGTAGATTTTGGATGGGGAAAACCTGAGAGAGTGTGTCTAGGAACTGGTCCATCCAAGAACTACTTCTTCTTGAAAGATTACAAAACTGGTCGAGGCGTGGAGGCGCGGGTGATGTTGCAGAAACAACATATATCTGCATTTGAATGTGATGAGGAACTCCTTGAGTTTGCGTCCTCAGTTCCAAGTCTTTAATTACTAGGAGTTTAAAATCTGCATTTCTGTTGTATGATTTTCCATGTTTATTTAATTTGGTCCCTATATATAATTACCGTATTAGTAAAAATAGATATTACACGCGGAATTAATCAAGTGGCTGACATGGCAAGTCACGTGGTTCAATGGAAGAACGACAGCCGGATGAATACTTAGAAAGAGATACGAAGCTAAATAGATACGAGCTAATCACCCACGAGATGACTAGAAATAGGTGATCGAGTCTATTTAAATAGTTGAAGAGATAAGGTCAAGATGAACCAAGACAGAAAAGAGGGCAAATTCATAGATCTTCAATTAATAAGTTTAAACGTTATAAAATCTTCACGATACAGTTACGATTAACTATTATAACGTTTTGATTAATGATATCAATGCTCATTATGACTCAATCATAAAGAGGAGTAGGCGTTGTAATTAAAGTTCCCTATAAAAGGGAAAGAAATATTAGTTGTATGGACACATTCTGATCAATATTGGAATATATTTACTTTTTTGTGCTTTCTACTAATTACTTTGCTATTCTTTGTTCTTATTTCCTTTATTTTATTGTTTCTGAGAGAATATCGGATTTCTTGATTATCAGTAGCCCGAGTACTTCTTAAAATAAGCTTTGACTAAGAATCTAATTCTTGGGTTGAACAAATTGGTTCTTGTCACGACCCAAATTCCCAAACTTAGGGATCGTGATGGCGCCACACGCCACATTTGCTAGGCAAGCCAATTTTAGAGTTTGATTAACTATTTATTTAAGTAATCATTTAAACAAGATAAAATAATTTTAAATTAATACTAAATCTAATGGCTTAAAATGAATAATTCCAAATATAAAATAAAATAAGCAAGCCACGAACTAATTAAATAAATCTAGAACTACTCCAGAGTCTAGTGTCACAATTCACGAACTACTAAAGAATACAACAAATAATTGGCTGAAAGAATAATGTAACTATTCTGTGTCACGCCCCAAAATTGAGGGACGCGACCGGCACTCAACAGGGTGACCCCAGTCAAGCGAACCTGCTTTGTCTTTCCTACCTAACGCGCTTCCCCGTGTCTATATCATCCATTATTTATGTGAAGCTGTAGGATAAGCTTAAAACTGTGCGATTACCACAATAAATCCAATTTTTTTTCCTCATTTTACATTATTATACTACATTTCCCAAAACATACATAATAAATACAACATTTCCCAATACGGACCCCGATTACGAGCAAATACAACCACTGCCCAAAATATATATATACACCCACATAGTGTCTACGGAGCCTCTAAGAGTACTAGGAGTTTATACAATACTTACCGGCAACAAGTCCCCGGCTATACCTTACAATACATAATATACTCAAAAGGAGATGGAATGAACTACATATGGCCCCGAGAGGAAGTGGGGCTCACCAGTAAAGCTGAGAAAGGATGAGGAGAAAGCACCACTAACGGCGAGCTGAGCAAGCTGCTATGGAACCACCTACATCCATATAAAAAGATGTAGCGCCCCCGGCAAAAGGGACGTTAGTACTGTGGAATAGTACTAGTATGTATGAACAAACTTTATCCCAAGTACAATCAAATAATACACAATTAAGAGATAGTAATAGAACAAATCAATCAATGCACGTGGAATGAAACAGCTAAAATCAACAAGTTTCACAATCTCTCCTTTTTCCCTTTCAACATCACCATATTCGAGAGTTTCCCAGATTTTTCATTTCGATAGTGATAATGATCACATTCCATCCTTATTACCTCGGACAGCCTTATTACCTCAGCCACCCTTATTACCTCACATCTCATCAAGCTTATTGCTTCGTGATGCGGCGCACAACCCGATCCCACCTGACAATCATATTTCATAACAGCAACCACAAACAATTACATCACAAGAATTATCATTTCAAGGAATCACAAGTTCACGTTCACAATTCATATATTTGGACCCAAGGCACAATAATTCTCCCCCAGCAGTAATTCATGTACACGGTATTGCCATAATTGTTCAATTTATTCACATCGTTTCACAATACCCTTTTTCATTACTTACCACGCACGGTTTTCCTTAGCCATTATATACATTCCCACACTTGTGCACATTAACCTTCTTTCATTACTTAACACATAATTTCATATCGATACCCTCGAGCATTTACGAGTTTTGCACATAATAAGATAGGCACATCAAAACACTTTTCACAACCTCATATAGCACGGTAGTATGCAATCAACTAGGATAATCAGATAATAGAATCTTACGCCTCAATACATTTAAACAATCAATTCACATGTTTTCAAACAAGGTACACATACCGTATGCTCGGACACAACAAGAGGATTCTACAAAGGTTAAAGTTAGCTATACATACCTCGAATCGGGATTTTTCCTTAATTTCTATCTCAAATCACCGGGCCTTCTATCACCTTCAATCTAATTCATAATGCGGAGCATTTAAACTTAGAATTAGTAATCATGAACACGTCTTGAACTCATTTGGGCTTTCTATCAAACACTAAGTGTTCTTTTTAGATAAAATAACCTTTTTTTAGTGAAAGATTACCCCAACCTATTTTCCATAACTAGATTATGGTAGATTGGGTACATGCATGCAAGGTTCTTAACCCCGTCTTTATGAACTA